>LTAE01005500.1:0-22124 GCA_001647135.1 Pontederia paniculata
ATCCCTCTTCACATGCAATCTCCTCCAATATTGGTCGATCACTTCATATTCTTAGGATGACCACTGCACATATAGAGTTCCTCTGATATGTATCTCATGTAAATAGGTCGTCCATTCCTTTAGCTTTGGTCGACCTTTCATGTTCTGAACTTGAATATCTTATTTTAGAAATCAGCTCAACAAGTTCATCAATTTAAACTAAGTTTCCTTACAAATTTGTGATTATCAAAACAATCTCGGGATCCTAGATTCAAGAGTTTCCACAATATTTACTTGTTTGTCTTGGGGCTCTTGGACATTGTAGTTGATGGCTTGACATTGGCAGCTACATGTCCGATCATCCAGCATTGCTCGCACCAAACAAAAGGTTAAGCAGACTGGTTCGGGGTTACTTCTGTTGCATAGATCCTGGAACTTGAGGAGGTGGGGTTGTTCTTCTTCTCCAAAGTTTTCTTGAATATGTTGATGAGGCTTTCTATTTGGGAAGAGAGTTGATCTATCTTGGCGGGGTTGGCGGTAGCACTATGTTATTTGACTCTCTTTCTATTAACTCGATCTTCAGGCCACTCTCGGTGAGTTTTGATGACCTTTCAATCAGCTGGTTGGCTTCGCCTGTATTTTGGGATATGAATCTTTCCCTAGCTGCTGAGTCGAGGGTAGACTTCTCTCGGGAGTAAGTCCACTATAGAAGGTCTAGACTGTCATCCATCTGTGGAACCCATGGTAAGGGCATTGCTTTAGTAGTTTCTTGAACCTCTCCCAGGCTTCATAGAGAGACTCGTCCCTACAATTTTTTCTAGGGGGTAGAATCAGATCATGAAGGTTGAGATGAGCTCATCCCATGTACTGATTGTATCCTCCTCCAATGAATGCAACCAGTCCATGGTTCTATCCCGAAGAGAAAATAGGAATAGGCAAAGTATGACCTCATCGTCGGTGAGTCCATCGCATTTGAAGGTGTCGCAGATCTCGATGAAGTTGATTAGGTGTTGGTTAGGATCTTCATGGGAAAGCCCGTTGACCTAGTTCTGCCCTAGGTAACCCAATATGGTTGGGTTCAACTGGAACTTGTTGGCGTTCACATCTAGCATTGTTATTCCGGAGTTCAGGCCTATAGTTGTAGGTCTGCAGAATTCTTCAAGCGCTCGAGTTGCATCAGGGTTGGTCGCAATGCGTGGGTTGACTTTATTAGCTTGGCCCTCAACAGAATTAGGTTGACCCGCATTTAGATCAGGTTGGGCCATCTCAGTGTTGTTCTCTAAAGCTCGGGCTTGGAGTTTTCAAAGTCTTTGCTCTCGCCTTCTTCTACTAAATTTTTTTTCGATCTCAAGGTCAAACTCGATGATTCCTTCTTCTTCAGAATTGGCTCTTAACATGCACCTCTCAAGCAAAGGTTAGGGTTAGGCAGCAGACCAAATGTCAAAATAAGATAAAAGAAATAAAACAAAAGAAATCTAAAAATTATAGACAAGGTGTGAAATATAAACAATGGAAATAAATCTTGAAACCAGAATAGCAAGGTTAAAGGCGCGAAAAATCAAAAGTGTTCCCTGGCAATGGCGCCAAAAACTTGATGCAAAGTGTGGGGTAAGATAGAAAAAGACCACAGGTCAAGATGTAAAGCCAGGGTCAAGCTTCTATAAAAGATTGTCTTTACTTCAAATTTTAGGATTTATAAACCTAGCACACTCCTATCACCGCAAGTATACGGCAATTATTGAGTACTTTAGGTATCGATGCACATGAAAACTTCATTTACACACCTTTGTTTCCACTTTTCCTTAGTCAAACTCTCGCGGTTGGGGCTTGTCACTAGAGATCTAAGTCCAACCGGAATAGGTGAGGGGTAATCAATTGAAAAAAGAAATAAGTTTTTTGAATTTTTAAAATAGAAATTGCAGGAATAAAAAGAAAGCTAATTCCAATGATAAGAGGACACCAAAACCTTGGGTTCACCTCTGAATCTCATTCATCCTCTCTTTGACGTGAAAATATAAAAAGTCGCCTAGGTCCTTACACCATAGGTCAAGGCAACCCTATGCTTCACCTTCCCGCTCTCGCGGTGAAAGCTCAAGGCTTGACCAAATGTAATATGGTCATAGTCACTCTCTCTCAGGGAGGAGAGCTCACCATCTTAAATCTCGATAAAAGAATATAAATCTTGAGTCCCAAGTGCCAGACGGGTACCGCCTCTCAACATGTACTAACCTCTTTTCCAAAGAGGACCTGAAGGTTCAGCTAGAGAGCTTTATCAGGTCGGAGCATCACCCTGCTCTTGCGTTGGTAACCTAATCGGCAAGCTCCCACTCTCATGGCGTATGCTCGTGGGGCCGACTAAGAGAATTGCTCCCCAAGGTACCTATCAAGTCTCTTTCGAGGCCAAGGAAACTCAGTTCTCCTCTCTATCTAAATCTATAAATCAATTCAAGATTCTTGTTGTTCGCTTCGGGTCAAGCTCCGGAGGTAGAGGCAAACTCTCACCTATCTCCTAACTCAGAAGACAAAACTTGGACTATGGTTCCCCAAACTTCATCACTAGACTCTCGGCTTATTGTATGAAGGTGGCAATACTATAAGGTCCTCACGGACATTGTGCACTTGAGAAGAATCAAACGAATAACAAGAAAACACAACACAAAATATTATGCATTTCAACACACGAGATCAAGTAGGCGATATAGAAGATGAAACTCAAAACATTTCAGAATAGAATAGATAGAACAGAGGTTCCCCCAGGATTTCGGTGATAAGAGTTTAGTCGGACATCCTTGGGCTAATAGTTACAAAATCAGAAAAGAGTTTGGCCAACATAGTTCCGCCAAAAATCAACCAAGTATAGAAAAAGATAAAAGTTCGTCAGCGTTCCTTCGTCCCCCTTGTTCATGTGCATCTCTTTCTCCTTTATCTCCTCCATGTTGTCTTCAGACCTCTTAATTAATCCCCCAAAATTCGGAGGTGAAAGAAATTCGAAAACTACAAAATCCCCAAAATCTCAGTCAGGTGAGGGGTCATCTCCGAAAAATTTGAGTGTTAGTTATGGAAGTTACCCTTGTTCCTGTGCATCAACAAAAAAAAGGAAATGATTTAAAATTTCAAATGTTCAAATCGCACAAATCATGGAAATCAGTAAAAAAACCTCGTTAAATTTATTCAGAATCTCAAAATCCAAGTATAATGATGTTGAATATTCAAAATGCGAAAAATGGAAATAAATCAGCAGATAATATTTACAAAAATGGAGCTCGGGGCAAGCTTTTTGGAGGTTGGGTCAAGCTATTTAGGTATACCTTTTCTTGTCATCAAATTCACTCAAACTTAGAATTTTTCGCTTGTCCTCAAGCAAATAAATTGAAGAATTTAATATCAAAAGGTAGGATTCAAATTCAATCACAAAATTAACAATGTATCAATTTATCCAGACCAAAGATATTCAATCATTTAAGCACCAATTATATATTATTAGCAGGTTAAGACTCTGAGTGATCACTGAAACCAAGGAGTAGGGCTTGCTCGAGAGCTTACCCCAACTTGTTTTAATCTACTAAGTTAAGCTTGTGTCTTAGACCTAGGGCCCTTCCTCTTAGGACTGGATAATTAAGTTAGCCCTCACTTGTAGTCACCCCATCTTACATATTATTCATTTTTCGACTCAGCCTACATGTGTTTCTCTAGTTGGGCAAGAAAGGTGTGATTTGATCCCCTCAACACAGGCCTTACTTTACTTCCTAGAATACTCAGCTTGGGTGTTGGAGGTGCGGTGCAATACTCATGTCATAGGCCGATGAGTAATCAAGTTTAGGTTCCCCACAACACTATCGCACACATTTCTTCCTAGAATACTCTGGTGGTGCCCAGGGTGTGAAGTTCATCACATACTTGAATCTCTTGGTAGAGATAAGCAGAGTAGGTACAACCTTTCTCGCTTAGGTCCGTAACACAAGTAGGTAGGAGCTTTTTTTTCAATAAGTTTCATATCCAGGGGGATAGAGGTAAAGCTTCTAGATCTAAGACCAGGATTATTTCAAAAATTTCAGACATGTTGCCTAGATTTTGATCCTAATTCAGAGCCAAGTTAGTTTTCCAAGTTTGAATTTATAGGTGCTCAAGAGAATGAAAAATCTTAGGTTGTGAGTTCTGAAAATATGCTCATAATGCTCTCTAATTTTGAGTTTAGTGCAAGCAAAAAATAGCTTGGGGGCAAGCAAATAGATAGGTTCGAGATAGAAGGTCAAGTTAAGTAGGCTAGGGATTGACAATTCATGTGCATGCTATGACAAATTTTCAAGGGCAAACATGAAGATGGTAATAATGCCCAAAATATATATAAATCGTACAAAAATAAAAGAATATAGATCATACCATTTGCTTCCCCAAACTTAAATTCAACATTGTCTACAGTGTTGATTCAAGATGGGAGAGGCAGCTGGGGTAAGATGTTGGGGGGTAGTCTCTTGGGAGGTGAAGTTGCTACTCCGAGTTGTTATTCAAACCTCTTGATTTAAGTCGACTTTACTAGATGGGCCGCATGAGAATGTGGGTTGTTGACCCGGAAAACTTATGGTTCCGGGTTGAGGTCACATGAGGGGTTACATCTCACCACTAGGTGCTCTGGTTAACCCTCGAACTTGGAAAAGGTCGAGTCAAACTGAACAAGCTAGTTGCTTGATTCTTGGAAAAAATAAAATTTAGTTAAGTAAAACTCTGGGTTGCCTCCCAGCGCCATGTTTAAAGTCCTTGGCTAGACTTTCTTCCTCCATGGTCAGTCAGGTGGGGGTTGAAGTTGGAGCTCTTCTAATGGATCTTCGGTTGACCCCATGAGATAAGCCTTGATCTCTTCCTTGACTTCCTCCTGAAGTGCCTTCTTAGTACTTGAAGTGTTTAGTAGTTCTCCTAGGTCCAAGCTTTCTACTAAGTGGGGTGTCACAGGTGGGACCTCATCTTTTTTTCCTGAGCCAAGGAGCTTTGTGAACAGGGTTGAGTAAGGATCATCCAGCAGTTCATCAAGTAGAGTCAAGCTTCTTTGGAGTGGGTCCTCTGTGAGAATCCCTGCTGAAACCTCTTGGATCTTTGTCTTCAGGGCTTGAGACCTCATGAATAGTGTCGTAGGAGGGGTACTTCATTGTTTGGGCCAATTTGAATGCTATCTTTTTCTTCCCCCACTTGGAAAGATAGTGTTCCATTTCAGACGTCGATGAAGGCTCCAACTGTAGCCAGGAACGGTCTTCCTAGGATCAGCGGTATGTTGACGTCTTCTTCCATGTCTAGGACCACGAAGTCAGCAAGGTTGTAAAACATCCCGACCTCGATAGGTATGTCCTCTAGGATACCTTTGGGGTACTTCACAGATATATCGGCAAGCTGCAATATCATATTGGTGGGTTCTTCTAGCTGCTTCCCACACCTGAGAGACACAACTTGACACTGTTCTCTTCAGTTTCCCTCAGGTTGCCCTGGGAACATTCCCGGAGGTCTTGTAGCTGAGCTCGCTTGCTGCGCAATTTGATTTTCTATGATCTTGTTATGGATAGCAAGCATGTCAATCTGTGTGCACATTTGCCTCAAAGCTTCATAATGTTGTTTCATTGCTTCGCCTTGTTGTTGGATTGCTTCGCCTTGTTGCCTAAGGAAACCTTCCATCATAGTTTCAAGGCTTGACTTTGCTTGAGGTGGGGGTAAAGCTAGATAGGAAGGGGTGCAGGTAAGGCCTGTAGTTGCTGGTTGTTCTGAGGTGGGTACTGATTATGTTGGAAGTTTTGAGCTAGGGGCCTTTGCTAGTAGTTTTGGTTATTATACGATAGGTTGGGGTGTGATCTGATCAAGGTGGACCTTGACCTTGATATTGTCCTGTGGCTGGGTTTTGGCCATATGTTCCACAGTGTTTACTTGTTTGTCTTGGGACTCTTTGACATTGTAGTTGATGGCTTGACATTGGGCGGCTACATGTCCGATCATCCTGCACTGCTCACACCAAACAAAAGGTTGAGCAGACTTGTTCGGGTTACTTCTGCTGCATAGATCTTGGAACTTGAGGAGATGGGATCGTTCTTCTTCTCCAATTTTTTTTGGAATAGGTTGACGAGGCTTTCTATTTGGGAAGAGAGTTGATCTATCTTGGCAGGGTTGACGGCAGCACTTTGTTCTTCAGGTCTCTTTCTATTAACTCGGTCTTCAGGCCACTCTCGGTGAGTTTTGATGACCTTTCAATCAGCTGGTTGGCTTCGTCTATTTTTTGGGATATGAATCTGCCCCTAGCTGCTGAGTCGAGGGTAGACTTACTTTCGGGAGTAAGTCCACTGTAGAAGGTCTGGACCGTCATCCATCTGTGAAACCCGTGGTGAGGGCATTGCTTCAATAGTTTCTCCAGCCTCTCTGAGGCTTCATAGAGAGACTCGTTATGCCATTGGATGAATGAGGTAATTTGATTCCTCATTTGTACGATTTTTCCTGGAGATTAGAATCTGGTCATGAAGGCTGAGATGAGTTCATCCCATGTAGTGATTGTATCCTCCTTCAATGAACGCAATCAGTCCTTGGCTCTATCCCGAAGAGAAAATGAGAATAGGCGAAGTCTGACCGCGTCGTTGGTGAGTCAATCGCATTTGAAGGTGTCGCAGATCTCGATGAAGTTGATTAGGTGTTGGTTAGGATCTTCATGGGCAAGCCCGCCGAACTGGTTCTGCCCTAGGTAACCCAATATGGTTGGGTTCACCTAGAACTTGTTGGTGTACACCTCTGGCATTGTTATTCTGGAGTTCAGGCCTACAATTGTAGGTCTGCAGAATTCTTCAAGCGCTCGAGCTGCACCAGGGTTGGCCTCAATGCGTGGGTTGACTTGATTAACTTGGCCCCCAACTTGATTAGGTTGACCGCATTTGGATTAGGTTGGGCCATCTCGGTGTTGTTCTCTAAAGCTCGGGCTTGGAGTTTTTGGAGTCTTTGCTCTCGCCTTCTTCTCCTGAAATTTCGTTCGATCTCAAGATTGAACTCGATGATTCCTTCTTCATTAGAATTGGCTCTTAGCATACACCTATCAAGCAGAGGTTAGGGTTAGGCAGCAGACCAAAGGTCAAAATAAGATAAAAGAAATAAAACAAAAGAAATATGAAAATTATAGACAAGTTGTGAAATATAAATAATGGAAATAAGTCTTGAAATCAGAATAGCAGGGTTAAAGGCGCGAAAAATCAAAAGTGTTCCCCGCCAACGGCGCTAAAAACTTGATGCGAAGTGTGGGGTAAGATAGAAAATGACCACAGGTTATGGCATAACGTCAGGGTCAAGCTTCTGTAAAAGATTGTCTTCACTTCAAATTTGAATATTTATAAACCTAGCACACTCCTATCACCGCAAGTATACGGAAATCGTTGAGTACTTAAATTTATTTTTACGCCTCTATTTCCACTTTTCCTTAGTCAAGCTCTCGTGGTTGGGGCTTGACACTAGAGATCCAAGCCAACCGGAATAGGTGAGGGGTAATCAATTTAAAACAGAAATAAGTTTTTTGGATTTTTAAAATAGTAATCGCAGAAGTTAAAAGAAAGATAATTCCAATGATAAGAGGACACCAGAACATTGGGTTCACCTCTGAATCTCATCCATCCGCTCTTTGACGTGAAAATATAAAAAGTCACCTAGGCTCTTACACCACGGGTCAAGGCAACCCCGCTCTCGCGGTGATTGTTGTACCCTTCACCTTTCCGCTCTCGCGGTGAAGGCTCAAGGCTTGACCAAATATAATATTGCCATAGTCACTCTTTCTTAGAGAGAGAGCTCACCCAAGTGCTAGAGGGGTACCTCCTCTCAACGTACACTAACCTCTTTTTCTAGGGGGACATAAAGGTTCAACTAGAGAGCTTTCTCAGGTCGGAGCATCACCATGCACTCACAACGGTAACCTAATCAGCAAGCCCCCACTCTCGTGGCGTATGCTCGCGGGGTCGACTAAGAGAATTACTCCCTAAGTTACCTATGAAGCCTCTCTCGAGGTCAAGGCAACTCAGTTCTTCTCTCTATCTAAATCTATAAATGAATTCAAGATTATTGTTGTTCGCTCCGGGTCAAGCTCCGGAGGTAGAAGCAAACTCTCACCAATCCCCTAACTCATAAGGCATAACCTGGACTAAGGTTCTCTTAAACTTCATCACTAGCCTCTCGGCTCATTGTGTGAAGGTGGCAACACTATAGGGTCCTTACGGACAATCTGCACTTGGAAAGAATCAAACGAATAACAAGAAAACACAACACAAAACATTATGCAATTTAACAGACGCAATCAAGATTAGCTGAATAGATAGAACAAAGGTTCCCTCAAGATTTCAGCGATAAGAGTTTAGCCGGACATCCTGGGGCTAACAATTACAAAATCATAAAAGAGTTTGGCCAACGTAGTTTCGCCGAAAATTAACTAAGTACATAAAAAGATAAAAGTTCGTCAACATTCCGTCGTCCCCCCTATTTGTGTGTGTCTTTTTCTCCTTTTATCCTCCTTCATGTTGTCTTCAAGTCTCTTAATTGATCCCTCAAAATTCGAAGGTGAAAATTCAAAATCCCCAAAATCTCGGCTAGGTGAGGGGTCAGCTCTGAAAAATCTGGATGTTAGTTATGGAAGTTACCCCGGTTCCTCAGCTGCAACAAAAAAAAGGAAAGGATCTAAAATTTTAAATGTTCAAATCGCACAAATCATGGGAATCAGTTAAAAACCTCCTTAAGTTAGTTCAGAATCCCAAAATCCAAATATACTGATGCTGAATATTCATAATGCGAAAGATAGAAATAAATTAGCATATAATGTTTACAAAAATGGAGATCGGGATAAGCTTTTTGGAGGTTGGGTCAAACTATTTAGTTATACCTTTTCCTGTCATCAGTCATCTTCGATATATCTTCTTTGGCGACTCACAATTGGTGGTAGTCTCTTCTTAAATCTATCTTTGAAAACATCGAGGCTTGGGAGAGCTGGACGAAAAGGTCATCAATGCGGGATAATGGGTACTTGTTCTTCACTGTAAGTTTCTTCAGCATTCTATAGTCAATGCAGTGCCAAAGAGATCAATCCTTCTTCTTGACAAATAGGACAGGAGCACCCCATGGAGAGACGCTCGATCGGATGAATCCTTTATCTAGTAGATCTTGAATTTCCGTCTTTAGCTCTTGCATTTCAACAGGTGACATTCTGTAGAGAGTCTTAGAAATAGGTGATGTTCTTGGCACTAGGTTGATGTGAAAATCAACCTCTCTTTGTGGTGGCAATCCGGTGATGTCTGATGGAAAGACATCAGGAAACCCTTTTATCACCTCAATATGTTGTAGATCCTCACTAGAGGAATCCATCTTGGTTACACAAAATAGGTAACCTTTGCACCCTTTTTCTAGCATCTTTTGTGCTTTTATGGCTGACACCAAGACATTCATATTCTTTGTCGGGATGCCTCAAACAATAGCTTGCATTCCATCGGTGAGCCAATCTTGATCTTTTTTTTTTACAGACCGTTAAGGCATCATGGTAGGACAACCAGTTCATACCAAGGACTACATCATAACCCCTTATGGGAATGATGATCAGATATGCAGAGAAGTCCTTTCCTTCTATATCTATTGGAACTTTAGGGATATATTTATTGGTATATATCACACCCAAGGGGGTCAAAATATCCAAGGTGTGATTTATCTCTTTAGCATTTAAATTGAGCATGGGGGCAAAACTTTCAATGATACAGGAATGAGTTGCTATCGAAGTCAAATAAAATATTTGCATAAAGGTTAGCCACTAGGACAGAATCTTGAAAACCTCCCTGTTACGATGTTCAACATCTTGCATGTTGTAGACTCTCCCAAGCACCAATCTAGCATGGCCTCCTTCTATGCATCAGTCTTGACCACCCTTCTTCAGGTTTGGGTAGTCCTTGATGTAGTGGCCCACCTTGCCACACTGGAAGTAGGCATCAATCTTGCATCGACACTCCCCAGGGTGGAACCTCTAGTAGTAGGGGCAAGGGTCGTTGTTATGTTGTTGCTAGTTTTGTTATTGTTGTGGTATGTGTTGTTGTTGTTGCGGTGGTGATGCTCTTTGCATGATCATTTCGACGATGGTCCCTCCTGTTAGCAGCACTTCCTTGTCCCTTATTCTCCCACCTGGGTTGGTCTCTATCATCACAATGAGATGAGACTTTTTCTTCCTAACTCTGCAGATAATCGTCATACACCTTTTCCAATTCAGAAGCTAACTCAGAGGCTTCATCTAGATTATTGTTGTTGCCTCCCATCACTTTGGTCCTTAGTCTTGTGTTCAGCCCTTTGACAAACCTCTTGGTCCTTTCTTTATCAGTTTTCTTGAGGGTGCAGTACTTCTTCAGGCGAGTGAATTTGACTAGGTACTGGGACACAATCATCTTTCCTTGTGCCAGTTGCAGATATTCTTCCTGTTTCTGATCCGCTTATAAGTAGGGAAAATAGCGAGTTCCAAAATTTTCTTTTTAAGTCCTCTCATTTGATATTTGGCTTGTTAGAGAACTTGGTCATTTTCGTGGTTTTCCACCGGTCCTTGGCGTCATCGACCAGTCTATTTGCAACATAAACAATCTTCCTTCCTTCAGCACCTTGCATCTCCTCCATGGTATCAATCCATGGCTCAGCCTGATCAAAATTGTATGAGCCATTAAACTGAGGAGGTTGTAAGTTGAGGAACCTTTCAATTGTGTCTTGGGAAGAGTGCCTTCTTGGCACACTCGAAGACCAAGTTGCTTGCGTACTTGAATTAATTTCCCTTTTGGATCTCTCAGTTGTTGATTCACTTGGGGCATGTCTCAGGCCAGAGCGAGGGCGACGAGGGATAACTCTTTGAGGCATCTACACATAGATCATCGATACATAAGATCACTTGATAAAATAAATATTAATACGAACAACCCTACTTGACATTTATGGCGATGGAGCGAGTGTTCATGACGATTGAACATGGACCTTTACTTACTTTAGAGACAGCTAAGAAGTGTCTCTCCTTAGTCTCTGATACCTAATTGTAACGCCCCTAAAAGCTTGCCCCAAATGCATATCTGGACAGCTCTTGGAGATGTTACCCCAACTTACTTTGATATGACTTATGACCCTTGACATTATACAAAAATATACAAAAAAATTAAAACAATATAATTACTTTTTAATGCGAAAGTCTTTAATTAAAATATAAGGTCTAAAGCCTAAATCTAACATGAACTATAACTCAAGGTCAACTAACTCAAATGACTAACTCAACATCATAAAAATCCAAATAAACTATCACATCATAGTTTCGAAAAGACATCAAAATGGAATAACTAAGCAGACTTAGTCAATGTCATGTGTAATCTCCATGTAGTCATGAACCATATCATCCTCCAAAGCACTAGTGACATCACTTAGGCCTGCTTACCTGCATGACCTAGGTGTAAGGGAGGAAAACTTCTTGTGAGCTAATGCCCAGTATGTAAGGTTCATACAGGTAAGAAATATAATAAGTAAATAAAATGCTGAGAAAATAATCTTTTACCTTTCCTTTGAAACATCTATATATAAAAAAGCATATAATATAAAACATAAGCAATCATAGGCATGCATAAACCATTATAACTTTTGAGCATCCAACATCTTATTATTTTTATAGGAATATATTCGTCATGAGCTTTCTTTTGCTTTCATCCTTGCATCTTTACTTCTTTTGCTTTCTTTCTTTCATTCTTTCTTTCGTGACCTTTCTTTTATCTTATATCATGTGAAAAGATATTCATCTCTTTAGAGAACTTCATGGCACTTTCATAGATCATGGTCAGTAGTTGTATATCACCACGACAGCCCTATATGGTGGTCGGACATTCTTATATGATGGGAGTCCCAGATTCGCAGTACAAGGTGGAGAATCATGTATTACAAAAATAGTGGCTAAGTGTTTCACTATTTTGCCTTCAGCTACATTTCTTGTCCCTACCTTTAAACTTCATTCTTAACTTTCGTTCTTTGCTTCCTATGACAATCAGTGCACGAGAAGACTCACAGCTTTCAGTTTTTATCTTGTTTCTTTTAACTTTCTTATATTTCTTTAGAATTTTTAACCTTTCTTTAAGCCTTTCTTCAATCAGCATAACATTCGTTTTCAATCATGACGCATTAAAATAAATCATCTTTTGGTAAACAGCCCGGGTCAGGAATAAATGCGGTCTATTTTCTGTCAGCTTGGATGATCCGTCGTTCTATCCGAGATGCAGGCAGTCTGTTTCTAGAATGAGTGTGGCCCATTTCTGCTCAAGTCATCTTTCTCGTCGATGCGGTCCAAATTTGATTATTACTTATGCGTCAGAATGCGTCAGAACACGGTCCGAGTTAAAACTCAACCCGGGTTGTTTCATCTATTTCATTATAACTTTTCTAGAGTTTCTGAAATCCCAAACGCAATTCGGTTCGGGTGGTGAATCATCACCGACCTAGTTTCAATTTAATTAGTTTGACATAACACAGCGGATTTAGGATTTCGTATTGCATTGTCGGACACAGTTCACATCCGAGGGGAACACAACCCGACCCGCTTTGATGTCGAACTTCCTTCCCGCAGGTAGGTGACGCGGTTTGTACGATGTTGCACTTTAGGGTTCCATACTTTTACTTCCGAACACAGCACGTGCCCATAGCGAACACGACTCGCGTTGGCTTTCCCATCATCCGCATCAACGTTGATGCGACCAGTGTTGTTTGTTTTGGATGACTGACACGGTCCGCATCGCTGGCAGTACAACTGTGTCCATCTACTATTTACCATGGCCGAGCAACAAGGGTCGACAAGCTCCGTGTTGTCCGACGGGCAGCTGACGCTTGTCGGCGCCCTTGTCCATTAAACATTGACTTCTTAAGGTTTAAAGCATAATTAACATTATATGAACCCTAGGCATCATGCTTTCTAAATAAAAATTATTAAACTTTGCATAATATAGGAAAACTATAATTTTTCTTACTTTCATGAATAAAATAATTAAAAAATATATAGAGAGGATTGATCCTAAACCTCCTACCAATCCCATAAGGGTCTTTACACATTTTTTTTTGTTTTCCTAATTTTGTTCTTCGTTAGGCTTTAGATTTTTCTTTGTTCTTCCTACATGTGGATCTTCTTTCATGTTTCTCCTATATGATCCCTAACATGAGGCCAAGCACAAGGAAATAACATAAAAGATAAAATAGGTTGTGTCTTATCTTAGGGCCTTGTATCTTATCTTAGGGTCTTATCTTTGATAGTTGACGGAAACTATGAAGAATCTAAGATTTTCTCCTTATGGTTTGGAGTATTCATAGGAATCATCTAAAGGTTTAGTTGTAGTTCTAGTGAATTAAAAATTTTAATCGTATTTAAATTTGGACTTATCTAGATCGTCTATTTTTTTTAGGAAAATGGGTCTTGTCCATGAAGGACGCTGTCCGTTCTATTTTTTTTCATTGACTGATCGAGGCATTACACTATTTATAGCCAACAAAGGTTGGTATGACATTATTGAATTGATATGATATAATGTAACGTGCATAATTCATATCGTGTTGCAAAATGTCAAGGCTCATAATGATTGTCGATCACATTATTCGGGCATAAAAAATGAAGCAAAAGATTGACTTTCCCTCGTCATAAGTTTTAGCTCCAACAACCTTGTTGATGACTAAATCAATTTGTCATTTGATTTAAGTGTTATTACATTGATGCATCTCTTTCATAAACCAAATGTATCATTTACATAATTTGCAGCAACAGTAATTCCCTTTTTTTTTGTTGGGGTGGGGGGCGATGGGGGTTATTTGTTTGTCGTCTCTTCCCATTTCTTTTATATTCCTAAAATTGCAACAACACAATCCATTGATATTTTAAATTTTATTATATTTTTACGCCATCTTAGATTATATTATAAACGAACCTTGCTGATGGGGCAGTGGTACCAAAATATAAAATACACGGTATCAACTAATACAAAAATAAGGATCAAATGTGCATTGTTCGTATGAATTATATTGAAACGTGAGGCCAACACGGTACACATTCTTAACCCACATGATATATATTGAAGAAAAAATAAACATATGTGTCATTGAAATACAAATACCGGGATAAGCCTGTGAAGGCATCTTATATTGTTTTCTTAACATATTCGTACACATTTTCTTTATTACACAACTAAACTCACTTCCGTCGTCCTCAAGCAATCACGTGTTAGATCAAATAATTCACTGATTCATCTGAATAATGTACTTGTAAGCAATCTAATTATATCCAAGTTATAGAAGATGTGATGGTACAAAGTTTGACATTACTATGTAAATATTGTCTGGTACAGAAAGAATTAACTTATATCATTATAATCTGGTTCTGGTTGATTGCAACATGGAAATTCTCAAGCAAACATCTCAGGTAAAATGATTGTAAACATAAAATTGGTGAGCTGAAATTAGAACTACACAAATGAAAACGAATTAGTCTGATGGATATCTTTTTGCAAGAAGAAAAGGAGCCAAAAAGCACCACTAAATATTTTCTATGAAGTATTTGAAAGAATCACTCAAATTCTTCAGGATTTCTGAAACCATCCCAATGATTGTCCACCAGCTACTCTCAATAACATCAGGGAGAAACTGAGACAGGAAGGTGCATCCACATTTCATCAACTCATAGACTTCCTTCAGGTTGCCAAACATAATGGCAAACCCTTCATCTAGCCTTGTCATCATAACTCGAAAAAAATCGTAGGTGCATGAACATATCTGTCTGAGGAATTCAGCTCCAGAATCGGAAGTGTAAATATCTGTGAGGAATTTGAAGAGCAGAACAACTGACCTTTTGAGAACCTCTGTAGCAGTGAACAAAAGGCAGCCGATGATGAAGGATGGAATTTTGATCATCCAGACTAGGAGCAGCATTGTCACAGCAGCTCCTTTGAACAGAAGTAATGACACTCCATTTGCTAATGAAACTAATAAACAGAAGGCAACTGCCATTCTTCTTTGTGCGAATTAGCATTTGCTGAACAATCTCAATTGTGTATACTTATAGCTCTCAAAATAAATTAGATATATTATGTTGCTTTGATGGCACACAAACTCTATTTCTATAGAATTTGTTTCAGAATATATAATTGATCGGTTGTACAATTGTAGGCAACTGTACAACAATGAGCACTGAATCAAAACGCATTATTTGTTTCTTTTGGTGCTGTATAACTGTGTGCGTTGATTCAAAGTGATTTAGTGCAAGATTGTGAATTATTTGACCGCACCGGTTGCATTGCGCAAGAGCATTGAACTGGTAAGCACATTTCACATGTTCAGTAGTTCCTGCTCTATCGAACAGTGATGACAATGACACAAGTAATACTCAAATTCCCTGTTCTGTAAGTTTCATAAAGCAATGGATCAAGATTAGTTAGTGTCTCTAAGGCTACACACTGCAGAAGTTTTTTTGTTGAGAATGCTTTCAGTTCCAAATTAATTATAACAAGTTGCATTACATTTATTTGTGCTGGTCGACAGAAGAATGGGTCCTTCGGGGTTGGAATGTTGGAAAAAGGGAAAGGCAACAGATGCTACACTGATTTCCAGGAATTAAAATTGATGAGAAGGTATCATAATTAACAATGAGAATACCAAGTTTACATTCAACTCTCAAATTTCTACTTTAAAATGATGTGCTTTCTGCTTACCCATCATCTGAGAACTTTGTGGATTTTCAGAATCTAGAGAGAAAATAAGATGATCATATTTTCTCAGCAGAATATAAGCAATTTCCACCTGAACCAATAGTCTTAAGATAGTTAAACAAACAACGGATTATGTTTCAAGTTCCATTTAGGCAACTACTTCCTAAAGAACAACTGTTTTTGGATGTTTAATTTAGTGACACTATGTGGATGTGGATTCTGATACTGTTTTATGAACCAGTTAGGCATCCTAGACCAGTGAAAAAAATCCGTGGCAATTTTCGATACTGAAAAATTAATTTGCAAGGAAAGCTGATTACTTAATAAAGATGCTTCAAAATATATAACAGACCAATGTACGATTAAACATGAATGTCAGATGAAACTTTTATGGTACTTAGCACAGATATTGTTCTGGTTGCAAATTTATCAAATAGCTTAACAATTCTCGGAAAAAGGATCAAGAAGAGATCAATTTGACAGTAGAGGTGATACTTAAGTGCCACAAATGGCATCCATTGGGCATCTTCTCTTATTTGAAATAATAAAAAGCGTCAGTACAGGACCCTGGAGCTTATACAGTTACACTCCAGAACATGATTATTCGATTAAGCAACTCGAGATCTCTTCAAATCCAAATGTCAGAAGTGCAGTCACCACCAGGATATCGCATCTCATGAGCCAATGCTGGTCCATCAGGTTCAGATCCAAAATCAACAAAGAAATTTGGATTCACTGTCAGGCCGCCTTTCAACGTATCAACATCGATTTGTAGTATATGAGAACCTTTCTTCACAAGGTCTGCACCATAAAACTGGTTATCCCACACACTAAAGAGGGAATTAGTAACATACAATCTCTTTCCATCCAAACTCAGTTGAATCATCTGCGGACCTCCTCTCAGCCGATTCCCCTGACACAGAAGCAATCTTAGCATGATTATGAATGAAAGTGGAACTTAAATAAACACCTAGGATACAAAGAAAATGGATTGCTGACAACAAATCTTTTTTTACTTGGTATGAAATTATCATCTAGTACTTTGGGATTCAGAAGATATACCTTGACTTCAGGTACGTCAAATTGTGAGTCTTTCTCATCTTCCCCCACATAGACTACATTGCTTCCTTTCTGAAGGAGACCACCTACCCATACTTGTCCTACTAATAGAGGTTTCGCAGGGTCTTCAATGTTGTACTGTCTTACATCTCCATGAAGCCAGTTGACGAAGTAAAGGAACCGATCGTCAAGGGATATGAGGAAATCAGTTATCAGTCCAGGCATTTCAGGAAGAATCCAGTTGCGCACCTTTAGAGGCGCCACGGATATTGCAACCTGGAAGTGTATTACAGTGTGAGGGCCGTAGAATGAGTGTGCAATGGAGGGTTGCACAATCAAGAAAAACAAGTGAGCCAACAAAACCTCATGAGTCCAAGATCCATCTGCGGTCTTGAAATATCTAACCATGTTGCTGCTCAAAGCACTACCAACAAAACCAGTATCCCTTGAAGGATCATGGAGAAATCTTACCTGCAAAAAGATGACAAGTCTAAAATTGTGCATTATATTTGTGTTGATAATAGAGTCAAAACAAAGTAGATGCTGACTTCTAATGGTAAAAGTCCATCAGTCCCCAAATCCAATGTCTGCTTCAATTCACCATCTGGCCAGCTGTAAACATACAAATGCCTTCCATACAGGCCATCTGAAACATGCTGAAGATCGAAACCTTTCGAGAATGCGGCAGGAGCACCCCAAGATGAGCTAATCATGGTCTTATGACGGGGTTGGTACCAGAAATCATAACCAAAGGTTGGACTATGGCCTGGTTTTTCCCACCTAATGCAGAACAAGAAACATCAAATCAAATTGAATAGTCAATAACTGAACCAAATTTAGTGACCCGAGTACTCAAAACATATGTATATGGGAAAACTCTCTCCAAGTTGTACAATGACATGTCATCATGATGATGTTCTCAAAAACTTTGAACCCATATTATCACCACAATCTGCACTAGAAATACACTACAAGGTGGAGAATTGAGAAACTAGTGCAATAATATATGCACAAAGGATTTAGGATAGATATTGTACATAAGTCAATTTCATTTCCACCATCATGCATGCTTAATGACATTCCAACCCTTTAATAAAGTTCAATGATAATAAAGGCCAAAGAAAATGGAGAAAATGCCCAAATTTCAGCAATAAGCAAATATAAGACTAGAATTAGCACCTTCCTTTGACATTAAAATCTGAATCAAGTAGAAGGAAGCCATTCCCTTTTGCATTTCCTTCTTTATCTCCAAGGCAAGACACCATCACATCACCAGACGCGAGACAATGAGAAGTATGAGGATATGCAAGTCCAGTTTTTTCAGCAATCTCTTCAGGTTCAACCACCTTATGCAATGATGGAGCTCTTGGATCCTTCACAGTATCAACAACATATATTCGGCTTGATCTGACAAAAGAGAATATCATCTTTCACATAGAATTAACAAAATAGAAAGATTCTCTTTTTGGTTCTTGAATTTTGAACCTTCAATGCATATGCTATTTCCATTTTCAGATAACAAAAAGCAATGACAATAAAAAAATATTTCTTAAGAACCAACCCTACATCTTTTCTATGTTTATCAGCATTTTGGATTAATATTCATAAATGAGTTTTACAAAAGAAGAAAAAAAGAAACAATCATTATCTACACCTCAGTTCAGTATTTGACCATAAAACTGATGATGGTCTACCTATCTTACACAGTATATTCTCATTGTCCAGACTACAAGGAAAATCTTTCTAGAAAGTATGAAAAATCAATGTAACAACTTCATAAATGTTGAGCATCTTAGAACACTTTGATATGCAATCAATAGAAAGGATGATAGAAATACCAGACATAGCAACCAATAAACTCAAAGCTGATGATAAAATTGTACAACAGGTTAAAGAGGCTTACAGCAAGGATGGCATGATTAAGAATCTTCTTTCGGCTGATGCATCTCCATGACAAGAACTACAGGCATTCCAACCAGAGTGATGAAGCTCATCACCAACATAAGGCACCGGGAGCCTGTGGATGACCTGAGAATATGTGGGCGAGTTCGGATCAACATCCACGGTTGCAAGGAAATCAGGCTTCTCTATTCCAGTTCCTACTCTCAGTTGAAAAAATTACTCTCAATTAGTCCAGGTAAGGTGCCAAAATTTTCAGAGAAATCGAACAATTAACAAAATGAAATGAGAATAATTCGACTGCTACAAAACACAAAACTATGCGTACAATGATATCCTGAAATTAAACTATACCATGGAATCCAGGAAAACTCAAACTAGAATATGTTTGCAGATATCAAATGCTTGCCAATTGGTAATGAAACGAAATTTAACCCCAAAATCAGGAAAACAAAAAAAAGGAGCTAAGTTTCTACCATTATACACACAAGTGACGTAGATCAAGGTCTCCCGAGGCCCTGTCATGGCCTCCAGTGGCGAAGCGTAGCCGGGGCCGCTCCTGCCACAGCAAGCAACCGTGTTCTCCGCCATTGCCTCCGTGTCCTCAGGTCGCCGCCCTCTGAACGCCAAGATCCGATCTTTCACCTCCCAAACTCGAAATCCGACCGGAAAACCCAGGAAAACGTCGTCAAAATCCGACCTTGGGTGGCGTTTGCTTCTTGTTTCCTTCCTATTGATTTCAGGAGGAAAATGGAGCAGACAAGAGAGGCGGTGGCCTGAGACGTTGTATAAATTAGCGGAAGCCCGCGGTCGGTTATCCGTTCAATCTACGTGACGGATTGCTACTGGAGAACAAAAAAGTGTCCAGGGGGGATGAATTGAGAGAGTTTGGCGTCCTAAGAAACAGAGCAAATGCTGGAGTTCATGGCGTTTGTGGACGTCAATTTGGCTTCTGATCCGACGAAGATGACAAAACGGTTAGGACCACACGAGATTTCATTACACGAATATTTGAAAAGGATCTAATGAACCATTTAATTCGTATGTATTTCAATATCAACTAGATTTTTGTTTAATCACGTAAAAACTTTCTTAGTTTACATCCCTTCAATAGTTGTAATAAGCTCCACATGCTCATTTTATTTAGGGTGCGTTTTGAGAGCTATTTTTTTATTGGTTTTTTAAAAAGCACAATTTGTTTTTTTAAAGTTGAGTATTTAGTAAAATTTTTAAGCACTATTTTTTTGTAAAATTAATTATGATTAAAAGTAACTTTTAAGCTTTTTGAAAAATTAGAAATAGGTTAAAGTAATTTTTTTTGGATACTCGCTCGGATCTCGATGCCCAGTGTTATTAGCATTCGTCTTATTCGAAATCGAGGTAAAGAGCGAAATGATATTCCTCTTATCAAATTGATGGCTCCGGAGTTCAAATTCGAAGTTACTAGCTCTTGGTCCTCGACTCGAGCACAAATTTACTATACATTTGTGCTAACCAAACTTGATTAGTAAAAAAATAAACTTTGAAAAAAAAGTTATTTGTCACAAAAAAAAAATTCAAATGCAGCCTTCGAAAGTAATAAAAAGGATATCATTTGTTTTTTATTTACTGAATTTTATAAGCGAATGAAAATTATAACCTAATTTTACTCTCTATTTGATTCAGTGTAAAAAAATAAAAACGGATAAGAAAATGAAAAAGAAAAAAATTTTACTTGTTCCCTATTGGACGAAGAGGGAAATATCCCTTCAATATCATAATTTTTTTCCAACTTCAAAACGTAATCTAATGAAGAGAAAAATAAGTTTATTTAATTAAATATATAAGCATGCATATGAAAGTTATTGTCTAAATAAAATTATAAATAATCTATTTTATTTTTTTTCTCCTCTTAATCATAGCATCCAAACAGTATGTTTTCTCCCTTTTTTTTCTTGAAAGTTGAGAGTTTTAATTGAACTTGGATCCTTATAAAAATTTAAGAAAAAAATTGTCCACTCGTGAGACGAAGGCGACAACCCAACAGAACATATCCACATGACTCGGAGCGTAGATTGCGTCACGGATCAGTTCGGATCAGAAACTGACATGACAAACTCTTGCTGTCATTATTAGTAGTCAGATAAATTGCTCAGCTTTAAGCCGCTCATTACAAATTAAGATATCACAGTCCATTTATAGAACAGTCAGTCCATTCATAGAACAGTGCTCGTTCAAGCTAAGCAAAATGCATTTTAAGCCACTCGTTATAAAGGATATCACAGTCCATTTGTAGAACAGTACTCGAAGGCATTTTAATCCATTCTTATGGTACTTAGTGCTCCAATGCTAAGTTTGAGCTCCATCAATTGACTTGCCTAGTAGTTGAATCGTCCGCATGTGCTCTAGATCTAAATCTTATGTACTTAATGAAATCTGTGGATATCATAAAAAAATGGTTAGTATTGTAAGACCCCGGGTTTAAAAAAATAAAAGGGAAAAAAGAACCAACAACGGACCTTGTTGGCTCATGTGAGACGTGTTGCTCTCCAATGATTATCAATTCTAACACGCACTGTTTTTAAATTAAACATAAGTTTTGTTGCATCTCATCAAGTTGCAAATCCGACTTAACTAATAATATTTTACAAAATTGATTTTGGGATAAAGTAAAATAATATAGTTTAAGCTGATTTAAACTTGGATTATATCCTACAAAATATCTATAAATAGAGGTTGAAAGAGAGACCCTCCTTATCTCTTCAAACATAAAAAATCTGTCTCTTTCTTGTGGTGGATTAGAGCTACAAAAGATACTAGTTGGAGAAACTTGAGGAAAGAGCCAACGACATGCAAGATATATAATTATGAGGATCAACTCTAGAATTTCTACGAGAACCTATTACAGTCCTTTAGGGAATTAAGGGTTCCTACCGGCAGTAACGAAGTCAGAACATTTTTTTAGTGGGTTCACAATTGAATAATAATTATCAGCAAAAAATGGAAAAAAATAGAGTACAAAACTACGTATAAAAAGTAGATATAATGATAATTCAGTTATCTATTTTATGATAAACAAAATTATTCTTCACGAGATCCAATAAAATAAAGTAAATCACTCTAAATAAATAAGAAAAAGTAACATATATGAATATATCAATAAATTTTCAATATTAAAAAGTAAAAAATATTTTCAAAATTAATTTCAAAAAGAATTCATTTATTCAAAATAATGAAACTTATTGATAGCATCACTAGTGATAGTAAGAAAATGTGTATTTATAATATAAATTATCCAGAAATTTATTAATTATGTTTTATGATGTAAATATTTTTCCAAGAAAAAATATATTTAATTTAATTTATGAAATAAAAAAGATAAACCCTTCCAAGAAGAAATAGTCTTGAGTATAACATAATAAAAAATAAAACTATTTATTATCTCATAAAAGTAATATATATATATATATATATATATATATATATATATAT
>LTAE01005501.1:0-28293 GCA_001647135.1 Pontederia paniculata
GCTGCAGCATTGTCTGAAGTTATTTGGTTAGATAGGATTTTTGCTGAACTTGGAGTGGAGCTGTTAAAACCAATTCAGATGAACTGTGATAACAAAGCAACAATGCATATTGCAGCAAATCCTATCTACCATGAAAGAACCAAACATATTGAAGTGGATTGTCACTTCGTAAGAGAGAAAATAAAGACGGGTTTCATTCAAACAAAGTATGTTACAACTACAGAGCAGATGTCAGATATCTTCACGAAGGGATTAAGAGCAAAAAAACATCAGCATTTACTTACCAAGTTAGGCTTAATAAATGTTCATAAAGCCTAACTTGAGGGGGAGTGTTACAAGATGGATGTTGTAATATGTAATTATGGATGTTACAATTTTTCTGTTTTTATTGTACACTTACCAATGGTCGCCCAGTCCATTGATCACTTGATCAATGGACGCCCGCACGGTTGATCAACGGACGTCCACTCTATAGATGGACGACCGAATGATCGACCACCGGATGTCCACTCTATTAGTGGACGGTCGTGCGCTTGATTACTGGACGTCCGTTCTATCAGTGGACGACCATGTGCTCGACCACTGGATGTCCGCTCTATCAATGGACGACCATGTGCTCCATTGATCTCTCGATCAATGGACGTCCGCGTGTTTGATCATCGGACGTCCGCTCCTTTCACCGTACGACCGTTCCATTGATCTCTCGATCAATGGACACCCATGCGCTTAACCACTCGACGTCCTACATTGATCTCTCGATCAATGGACGCCCGCTGCTCAACCACAGGACGTCCGCTGCTAAGATATTTTTTTTGTACATTATAAAAGGAAGAGAAGGGGAGGTAGTTAGTGACACTTTTGCATAATAAAAATTTCAGTTCAATTTTTCCCCCAATTCACTCTTTGCAATATGTTCCTGATACGTGTTCTTGAGCTTCTATGATCTCCAATGGTGTCCATCCAGAATTCTTCCAGATTACTCAATTCTTGACAGAAATAGCTAAAGATTTTTGTGAAGCCCTTGATAAAAAAGTTTGTTAAGAATGAAAATGTAGAAACAAACATACCCTTGACAAGTTTAATCTCAATAAAGTATAAAGATAAAGAAAATATTAAATAGTACATCATGAATATGTCTCATATTGCTTCAAAATTGAAAGCAATCAAGTTGGATTTATTTGAAGATTTATTAGTGTATTTGGTTATGTTATTTCTTCATTACATTTTGATCAGTTAAGGTGAGCTTTAACTATAAAAAAAATTGTTAGTTCTTGAATGAGTCATCTCTCACTCTGTTCAAAAAAAGCAAATATTGAAGGATGAAAAGATAGAAAGTACTTACTTGTCTACCATTTCTAAAAATAAAATAAGAACCTGAAGAGAAAAATTCAAGAAAAAAAAGTTGCATGTGCAACATCACAAAAGAAGCAATATGAAGAACAAAAAAGAAGTGGACACTTAGCAGTAGATCATATTAAAAGAAGTATTGTACCAACTACCACGACTTGGCATGTGAATAAAGATACACTTCTTAATTTGATCCGCTTGAAATTAATTTAGCTTCAGTACCTAAACAAACATGGTGGATATATTCTCATGCAATAACTCATATCAATGTAGGTTTCTTGAGTTATCGAAAACCAAATGATGGTGAAAGACAGATCTATGTCGATCATGAAAAAAAGTTGGCATCAAAATAATTGAAAAGTTTTGATTATTTCTTAAGTATGGAACATATTTGGAATTACATGAATTTTTTTTTGCACCATCATTTAGAGAAATCTAATTTTATTTCTTCATTGGACAAATTTGATTATTCTTGTTCATTTGAAAATGAAAAAATAGTATTTTCATAATTCAAAATTGGTTGGTTCTTATTTTTTATCTATTGCAATAACATTTATTTAATTAATTCAATTGCATAATATTATGAAACTCTATATACTAGTCTGAAAGGTATTAAAAGAAAATTAACTAATAAGGATTCAATTATGTTATGGCACAAAAGGCAGTGTCATATCTCCAAATGAATAATAGAAGTACTTGTATTAAATGAAATTATCAACCTTTTAAAATTTTCAATTTTGTGCGGGGGCGAATAATATTGGAAGTGGACATTTTTTTAGGATTATATAAGGTTTAATGTACCTACTAAACATTAATGCTTTGTAGGGATGTTGAGCACATCTTAACCCTTTAATGGATGATCAATGACAGAGTACATAAGTTATGATTTTTTGTCAACTTTGTGAATCATCATTGATTATGCATTGGATGATTATGTATGTATGTATGTATGTATGTATGTATGTATGTATGTATGTATGTATGTATGTATGTATGTATGTATGTATGTATGCATGTATGTATGTATAGTCATATCTGATGTTTGTTAGTGCAATGCTTGTGATGATCAATGGCAGATTACATAAGTTATGATTTTTTTTTGTCAACTTTGTGAATGACCATTGATAATGCATTGGACAGATAAGATTTTGCTCAACACCCCTACAAAGCACTTTATGCTTAGTAGAGATGTCGAGCATATCTTAACAACTCAACATAAATAAATGGTGAATGATCTTGAGGGATCTTAGCATGATCTTTTGTCAATTTGATGATCCACCATTGATTATGTATTGGATGATTAAGATATGCTCAACATCCCTACTAAGCATCAAGTGCTTAGTAGGTGCATTAAATTATATATAAATTATATATGAGAAATATTAGTGTGCATACAAAAATTGTGTATGCACCGTGCATGCACAGGCTCTGAGCCTTTGGATGAGTATCATTTTAATCCAACGATGCAAATTGTCTGTGTTTTGAACCATCGGATTGAAAGTGATGCTGATCCAAAGGATCAGAGCCTGTGTATGCACGGTGCATACACAATTGTGTATGCACGCTAATATGCCTCCACATATATATATATGATGTGTGTGTATTTGATGCTTGTATGTGCGATGCTCATGCACAGATGATTTGATGCTCGTCTACACGAAGCTCGTGCGTTGGTGAGTTGTCACATGTGCAAAGCCCAAGCTCATGCATAGGGTAGCCATCACTTGCGCATAGCTCAATGCTCGAACGTAGTCGAGCTCTCGCCTACGCGCGAGAAGACGAGTTGCTCGCCTGATCAAAGCTCACACGCAGATGAGTTGCTCACTCGATCAAAGCTCACATGAAGACAAGCAACTCGCTTGAGCTGCGCAAAGCTTGCAAAGGTGAGAGCTCGGCTACGCAAGCTCGCATGCATGCAGGCACTCGCCTTCGTAAAGCTTGCAGCTCATGCACAGGCGAGCTCTCACACAGAGGTGGCAAGCATCGAGCACCATGCCTACCTTGCTCCGATGTTGATCCGCGGAAATGGCGAGGTTGAAGGCGACCAAGTCGAAGACGAGCACGAGGACGATGACCTCATGGTGAGAGAGCTTGTGATTCCGCTACTCACAGGTGGAGACGGTAATGGAAGTGGGCGACGTGTTATGGAAGGAAAAAATGGTCATTTAGTAAATAAAAAAGTATAAAATAGAAAACCCAATGGTTGGATCTAACTATCTAATAAAAAAAAGTTTAGGCTTTTGCTTGGTTTAGTAGTTCAAGGTTAGATCTGGTAGCTCGCAATAGTACAAGAGAAGTTTAAGAAAATAATCATTTTATTTATGATTATCTATATATGATTATGATATGATTATCTATTTCTCATTCATGAAAGTCATACTCCTTAAATGTTTTCAAAAAATTTAAAGACAATTTAAAATCAACTTGGCAAAAATATTAAAGTTGTCACATTAAATCATGATGGTAAATACTATGGTCTTGATGGTTCAAGAAGACCTTTTACCAAATTCCTAGAGGAATATACTACCATTTCATAGTATACCATGGCAAGTTCGCCTAGCATGAATTATATAGTTGAAAGGCTAAACATGACACTAATAAAGGATATGGTGAGGAATATGATTTGCCATTCTACTTTATCAAAATCACTTAAGGAAGAAATACTAAAGACTACAACATATATTTTGAACAAAGTTCCAACTAAGGCAACTATAACTCCACATAATATTTGGACTAAAAATAAGCTTAGCTTAAATTATTTCCATATTTGAGATTGTCCAGCTGAAGGCAAGACATTATAAGGTGAATGAAAAATAAATTGAACTATAAGACGATAAGTTGTTATTTTATTGGATACTCTTAAAAGTCAAAGGGTAATAAGTTTTATGATTATGCAACCAAATTGATTTTTGAAACGAGTATAGATTCTTTAAGGATGTCAAGTTTGAGGAGGGAGATATTATTAAAAGCATTATATTTGAAGATAAATCTATTGAGATTCTAATAAGTATTATTGACATTTATCAGTACATCATTCTTAAAAATGTTGAGGAAACACATCAAAATAATATTAAAGAACCTTCATTTTTGGGTGTCATTCTATAAGAACAAACACTTTAGTCTAGAATGATTGCATTAAGAAAATCCAGTAGAAACGGGAGAATTGTAATGTCACATGACTACATTGTATATCTTCAAAAATATGAGTTTGATATTAATATGCTAAAGGATGATCCACTTAACCTTTGTCAATTCATGAAAACTTCTAGCTCACAAAAGTGGATTGATGCTATGAATGAGAAAATAAGGTTCATGAATGACAATAAAATATAGGATATTATTTTATTGTCTGAAGGCGATTCATTGGTTCTAAATGGATATTTATAATTTAAAATAAAAGTAAATGTAAAAAAGATAAGGCAAGATTCATCGCTAAGGGGTTTACAAAGAAGGTGTCGATTATACAAAGACCTTCTATTTTGTATCGTTAAGGGTTATTTCAAGACTATAATGTCTTTAATAGCATATTTGTTGAGTTACATCATATGGATGTAAACATTGTGTTCCTTAATGGTGACATTGATGAAATGATTTATATGATGCAACCAAAAAACTATATATTATGTGATGCAAACTCGACGATTTGCAAACTGTAAAAATTCATCTATGAGCTTAAATAGACGTCTCAATAGTGGTATCATGAATTTTATCAAGTTATCGTCTCATTGATTTCTAGATGAACTTAGCAAATGATTGCGTTATCATAAGTTCTATAAGAGTAAACATATTTTTCTTATTTTTTATGTCGATGACATAATGCTTGCCAATGATATCAGATTATTGCATGAAACTAAGAGATTTTTTATAAGACATCTTGAAATAAAATATATTGGTAATGTAACTTTTGTGTTGGGAATCCAAATACATCGAAATCATCCTCAATGAATGTTAAGATTATCTCAAAATATTTATATCGAGAAAATTCTAAAAATGTATGGTATGTATGATTGCAAACCAGAAAACACCCCGATATCTAAAAGAAGAAGTTTAGTCTTAACCAGTGCCTTAAATATCACTTTGAGACAAAAGCTTCTTTATGCATCGGCTATAACAAGTCTTATGTATGCTAAAGTTTGTACGCATATGAATATTGTGTATATTATTGGAATATTAGCTATATACTTGAGAAATTTAGGAATGGATCATTAGAAAGACTTTAAAAGGGTATTAGATAGGACAAAAAACATGTTGACATATGAGAAGATAAATTAATTTAAAATCATCAGGTATTCAAACTTCGATTTTGCCGAATGCGAAGATAGCATAAAATCTAGATCATGTTATATTTACTTATTTAACCGTGTTGCATTAATTTGAAAGAGTGTCAAACAATCTATTATTACATCTTCCATCATGACAACAAAATTTATTGCTTGTTATGAGGCATGTAATCATGAAATTTGGTTGCAAAATTTTATCACGGGCCTACGCATACGAAATGGTATTGAAAGATTATTAAAGTTATTTTGTGACAATAAATCAATAGTCTTATATTCCAATAACAATAGAAGCTAAAAAAAATCAAATTCCTTGTTAAATAAAGAGTACATGGTGGACATTTCTCTTTTCAGCACATTGTGATGAACTCTATGAAAGTGAATCCACTTACAAAGATATTGCCACCCAAGTATTTTTCGAGCACATTATTAACATGAGTGTCATTTTAGTTTAGAAATTCAGTTTTAGTAAGAATTTGTAATTGAAAGTGTTCATATTATAGACAATTTATTCAATTTATATATTCAGTTTTATACAACTTTTATTTGTGTTCAATCTCTTTTTTTAAGTTTAATTTCAATTTAGTGGACCCATTGGAAGTAGGGAATATTTTGATCACATTGCATGTAACTTCCATGCTACATATGCACATCATGATCTTTAATATTTGATTATATTTTAATTATGTAATCACTACTAAGTTGAGTTGTGTTAATTGCGACAAAGACTATTTTGATCTTATATTAGTATAATTGATTGATAAGATTAGTTCTTTAATTACTGAAAAAAAAATTGAGCTCATTTGATATTATAACATATAACCCGAGTAGAGGATTGTTATATCATAAATTTAGTATTGTGTTAATATGTTAATAATTATTAAATTAAGATCGGCATATAAATTAATGCTCAAAATAAAAGTGATCAAATATATTTTATGGGAACTAAAATAAGCATGATGTGAATTTGTTATAACGTGTAGAGATCAAGAGATGTATTGCTTTTTATGATGAGTATAAATGCACATTGTATAATGACTATTATAAATAAAGGATTATAATCCTAAACACATCTCTGGAATGAAATCTTTTGAAAAAAATTGAGATGATGTCTTTATCTTTTATTTTCTGTATTTCCCATTTTGAAAGAGAAGGAAAGATTTCTAGGTGTTGTTTTTAAAATTCATTTCCATTTAAATGTTTGTAACTTTCACATTTAAATTATTTAGCTCACATGATCGAACTTAGTTTTATTTTAATCCAAATTTATCATAATATAAACAATAACATTTACATTATTAATCTCTAAATCTTCCAAGAAAAATATTTGTAGGAATTTTTTCTCTGTTGGCATATAAATAACATTTTTGCATATACTTAATAACTCATAGTTTTTTTACATGCACTTTTTAAGTATTAAATTATATAAAAGATCATCAATAAAATTATATATTTAAAAAGATTTAATGGATTAAAGGATAAATATTATAACCCCTCTGTAAGATTTATGAATCAAATTTGATCTCCATCATTAGTTTCCTCCTTTTCAATATGATATATATATATATATATATATATATATATATATATATATTTTGTTCGTCAATTACATTCCCATTAAATATATAAAAAAATCATGGTTAAATATCTTCAATGAAAAAAAATTATAACACCCCTAGAAGCACATCCCACCATATGATAGGATGCCCTCCTGAGAGCAATATGATATCATACTGTACATTGACATTATAGTTGACTCTTGGACCAGTCAACATAATGTAAAAAAAAAATAGAAACTTTTATAGCTTCAAAACTCTTAAAATAAAATAGTGCGAAAATACTATATAAAATAAAATGTCTCAATCTAACTAAACTCAATAGAAAAAGACTAAATGAGACATCATCTAAGGATCACCAATCGTGTGCAATAGTATTCACCACGAGCATTTGTCGCCGCATGCACCACCAACTGTCATCTCTCATATCACTCACCTGCAGGATCCAAAACATGGAGAATATTCTACCATGAGCTATAATGCATAGTATTGTAAGTCAATAATAGATAAACTCAATATGATACATAAATGCATAAATAAGCTAATGACAAAAGAGTTAAAATATCAATTATTTCAATCTTTTTCTTTCGTCATCTTTAGAATACTTCACTTTTTTTACATAAGGAGTAAACTATGACACAGAGTCAAACATCAGTTATTTCACATCATCAATCTTTTATCAATACTTCACTTTTCATCAATCAATTATAGTTTACTTTTCATAATTAGCGACCGAAATACGATACTTCTTTTGAAATGCGCGATAATTAGCGACAATTTACCGTCGAAGTAGCGACAAATTAGCGACAAAGGTAGCGACACATTATCGACAAAATGACGACAGATTTGCGACAAAAGTAAGCGACAGATTAGCGACGACATAACGACAGATTTGTGACGAGTTAGAGACCAATTCGGAAAAGAAATTTTTCGTTTACCGACAGTTTAACGACATACTAGCGACAACTTTACTACGGGTTAGCGACAGGTTTAGCGACAGATTATTCTGTCGCTAATAGCGGCTTGATTTTTGCGATAGTTCTTTGTCGTCGCCGGGTTGTCGCTAAGTCGTTGACTCGTCGCTAACATGTTTAGCGACAACTTAGCGACGAGTCAACGACATAATTTTTTGTCGCTGAATCCTGCTATTCTTGTAGTGTCATCTAATACAATATGAAAAATACAGTAATTAAACCAAGTGATTATTTTTGTTATCTTTGACTTATCTCATTAATGACTTTGAGGTGTCTTTGAGGGTAACTTTGTTGTGACTTTGAATAAGGTTTATGAGTCTTTGGAGGTCTCACTAATAGGTCAATAGTGGTGCATAAGCCATGATCGATAAGGATGTCGAGAAATCATTTTGTTGCAGGATGAGTAAAAAGACAAGCAATGATAACTTGATAGTAGCTGATTTACTCGTCCTATCTTTAAAACATCATCGCTCTCAATCTTGTGATACATTGCGACCTCATCATTTAATTTGATAAAATATGGTTACCCTTTATCTTGCCTGCATATTAGTCCATATTTTTTGGGATAAACTATTCATCTACAAGGTTTAACAATAAAATAAATATTACAACACTAGCAGACACATGCCATGTCAGATATTAACACAGGCCGTGTTCCATGTTGGATGTAGTTTTGCCAACAACCCAAAATGGGTAGTCAGCGCAAGCCATGTCAGGACATGACATGATCCGTGTTTCACCATATTAATAAACCTCTTTGATGTGAGATGTGTTTGATACACCATTAATTTATTAATTATTATCCAAAGCACAGTCCGCGTGTTAGGGCAATGCGGGCCTTGTGAGTTCCCAACCCGAGCCATTCTCCATTACAGATATAATTAAGGTTTTTCCTTCATTCATCTTCGATCGACGCAGACCATGTCCAAAATCAGTGCGGGTCGTGTTATACTTGTTCTTCCATTATAATATTCATTTAATATGAAACACATGTCCTTCGTCAAGGAGGACCCGATCGGTGTCTTGCCGAGAATGTGCTATTATGTTTTTCATCGATGACAAGGGTCGCGTCCAACTAAGGATGTTGTCCATGTTCTACTGATGGAGAATATCTTAGGGTTCATGTTATGGACGTGGACCGTGTCTAGGGGGACGCGGACCGTATTTCGAGCGTCAAGACGAAACTCCATCATTTTTTCCATTAATTAAAACTTCAATTTTTGGTGCAGTAAAAGTCATGAAACTATGGACGAACATCAAGAATAACTATGAGACTAGGCAAGCATGATTACTATAATAAAACTATGTTCATCTAACATAAAATCTAGCATGCAATTTATTAATCATGGAAAGCTCATCTAAACGGATTCGCCTATTTACATACCTAGTTTTGTAAGGTCTTTCAGGTTCATTCTCACGGGATCTTCGTCTCTTTCTCTTCACACCTCGCTCTACTGTAGATTTCCTTCATATTCTCCTAACGAGTTTCAACATAGTTCTTATGAGAGAAATGAGAGGAAGAAGAAAACCTTAACGAGGAGACATAATTTTCCTTAACTCTTGCACCTGGTGGGGAAGACTAGAGAAAAGGAGAGAGATAATATGGTGGTTTGAAATTTGAAGGAGAGAATGAACTAAACAAATGCTTTGCTTATGGATGTTTATATAGGGTGTCTATAGAGTTTTCAAAATTTAATTTAGATTAAACTCTATCTATCTATCTTAATCTCGAATTTAATTTAATTATCTTATCATTTTACTTAATTCTGAATATTACTTTTTTAAAATTTAATTTTAAATATTTGAGGATCACGACTCGTATTCGATCTGAACACATATCGTGTTAGGCCTTGCTCATAACACAACTTGTGTCTTATCCAGACACGATTTGTATTGAGCTCCTCGTGCGTGACAAGTGTTACAAAAATTGTTTAACATATATAAGGTAATATAGTCACACTCAATATACCCATCGATTATTTATTAATTTTTTAAATAAATATTAAATTTGACGTTAAACATGATAAGTTGGACGTTCACTTCCGTATTCTTTTACTTAACTCTAATATAATTATCATAAGATTGAAGATTTATTATGAGAAGATCAGTAAGTAATAAGATATCAAAATTTTGATAATCTTTGCAAACATAAAAAAAATTAATATTCAATATCGGGGGATTAAAGTTTTCTAAAATAGTTTAATTAAATAGAAAATAATGTACAACACTCAGTGCATTGTTTGGAGATCTTTTGCTTTATGCTTTTTTTAATCTTTTAAACCTCACTTTTTCCTTTCTTTTGTGTGATTCACATCTTTTACTGTGTTTGACAGCACAGCCTTCTGCTTGGGAGGTTTACCCACCTACACTTGTAGCCAGAAAGAAAAAGAAAAAGCAAAAGTATGAATGCGCTATCAGGGAACGCATGCTTTTTTACCTTTCCTTATACAGTAAATTTAGTTTTAGTACTTTATAAAATACTGCAAATATTTTTTTCCCCTCCCGTGAAGGAGGTCGAGCGTTAATAAATTTAAAAACTCATATATATATATATATATATATCTTCTTAATAATAAAATATTAAATTTATTATATATACGAAAAAAATTTTGAAAATAAAAAATAATATTAATTATAAATTTAATATCTTATTATTAAAATAATAAATAATATAATTTTACAAATTACATATTTATTTTTCCGTATATATAACTTTCGATTTTAACCTTAGTTATTACTTGGACACAATTAAGCTCGTCAAGCAATAAAAGTATGCATTGCTAGAACTTATAAGGCCCATTTATAATAATAATAATAATAATAATAATAATAATAATAATAATAATAATAATAATAATAATTACTATTATTATCATTATTATTATTGAATAAAGGTTAGTGCAACAATACTTTGGTAAAGGAGGCTGACAACACCAAGAAATAAAGGTATAATACGCACGCAGATCAAGCTGCTCCCGGCCCCAAGCTTTGGGATTCTTATTTAAGTTGGGGCGTGATGATGCATGGCCAAGCATGAGGAATGTTTGATACTTTGATGCTCTAAGTAGGACATATACTGTAATATATAATACATGAAGGGGTTTCGTACGTATCATTAAAGTGCAATTAATGTGCTTGTTAAGATCTTATTCTGTACAGTGTTTGAAAGGAATTAAAACATAAGATGAATGAAATAAGAATCCTTTAATGATTTAAAATAAAATATTGATTTTTCTTAATAAATATGCTAGGGCGCATTTTTTTCTGACATAAAGAAAATAAAAGAGAAACTAGATTAATCCGTGTATTATAAATATCTAAATTTTACAACGTCAAAAATATCTATCAACAATTCAATCATTTATTCTAAGATAAATTTGATGAGTGTTTGAGAATAAAAAACGGTTAGGAGATAATTCAATGCCAAACGAAATCTCAGTTTAGATAAATAAAGTGAATTAATTGACAATTTTATATGATATAAACTCTTATATTATTTATGCATAAGTAAAAAATATTATAAACTCTTATAAATTTAACACGTGTTTATAAGAATTTACATGAGTCTATATCGACTTATATGGTAAAGTTATTTATAAGCTACTAAATATTATTTTCATTAAGTTAATTGTTAAGAAATGAAGTTTAATAAATGTAGACACGAGTTAAAAATTTATTGCCACCAACTGCAATTATTTCTTTTACCTTTTGTTATTTATAAATTTATCACAAGACCAATATGATGACGGTATAAAATCATCATAATAGTCTTTATATTTTGGGGCTTAAGAAAACATGTAAATGGGTGAACCCATGCTATAAATTTCGGTGTATAAGATATATATACGTGTAGCCGTAATTAATAAATAAAATAAATATTAAATATATAGTAAAATTATTAATTTTTTCAGATGAATAAATAATTTTGACTAATATTTAAATGTTTTATTATTATGCTTTGAATTATTATATTTTATATTTAAAATTATGAAAGAAAAAAAATTAAGAAAAAAAATTGTGACGATAGTGAAGAATTTTTTTTTCTCGTTTTAGTTCATTATTTTGATTTTTAGTCGATCTCTCATCCTATATTTTCAACAAATCTTATGTTCAATTCTCACTAATATTTTTTTATTCATATTTTTTTAAATATTTCGATTCCTCTCAATTTTTAATAATTCATTTTTACATATTTCGGTCCTTCTTAATTTTTTTATCCTAGTTTCGTTCCTGCACTTTATAATGTATAATGTATAATGGATAATGATATATTTTATTATTTTGTGACTATATTTAGAATTCAACAAATTTGACAAATGCAATTACTATGGCACTTGGACATCAAACCATCTCATTCACCATCCAAATTATGATGGAATGATTAGGTGTCATGAGCAAGCGCTTGCTGGACTTGTCCCAAAATTGACACAAATTAGGAGCCCCCAACAAAAATCCACAGACAACACTGGATCTGAAGTGACCCCCTGCAAACACAAATCAAGGGCGTCCTGCTGCTTGCAAAATCTAACTATTCTTCTTAATTTTTAGGTGATGTAAACTGTTCTTCTTATTGGCACCCCCACCAGAACAACAGTCACTTGGTCATGGATGCATGATCTTCTCTACTGCTCACTATGCACCCAGGGACTCAGCTCAAGTGTAATATGTCTCTTGCAGGGAACAATTTTGTTAACATGTGCACGTCACTTGCTCAGTTCATAGCACTCTCATTTAATAGGAGCTCAAATATGCCACCAAAACCCATTTGTGATGCAAAAATCAAATATGCTAACTTTTGTCTTTGAGCTGTGACAGCTCAAAAGAGAGGTACTGAACCTATTCCTCCTCTCTTCATCTTTGGCCATTCAAAGCTCTCTTTTTCAAGAGCTCTCTTCGTCCTCTTCCTGAAGTCACTTTGTTAATCTGGCATGATCCTTTTATTTAATCAAATGGTTTTCTTAATTAGCGGTGCAACTAACTGTTCACCATTTTCTTCTTCGTTTTTTATTTCACTTCTTAAGAAACCTCAATATTCAATATCCTATTTTGTTCATTTAATTAAGGATATGAATCTCTAACAAGTTACATTACAAAGTGATGAAATGGATCTATTTTATAAATCAACACTAATTAACTATGAGAATTCATTTTTTTCGCGAATCGCGCACTTGATCATATCATCAAAATTCAATCTTTATCCAACCAAATACTACTAAAAAATTTCAAAAGAAAGCATGCATTGTACTAATATATAAATTTCTTATTTAGAACCTAATTTTAAAACAAATCTGCTAGTTTGCCTAATCAAATTTTCTTTTATTAAAAAAAATCCAAGCAACTGGTTTCTCAAGCAGTCATGGAATTTTCGTTGACACACTTCCCAAGGAGGTTGCTCAACTGCCCCCATGCACATTGGAATTTTCTCTTTATTCAAACTAACCAAGTATGCACAGAGTACAGACATAGACATAGACATAGCACCTCTCATTTAAAGATCACATTTTTTTGCTACTCAGCTTTCATTGCCAAATATAAAACTTACTTATATTCTTAAGCAACAGTGTCTGGCAGACATTTTTGTTCCCTCCATCTGTTTCTTTTGCTTGCTCCTCGGTCACTGAACAGTGCAGGCAGACAGAGACAGAGAGAGGAGAGAGAAAGTTAGGAAAAGGCTGCAAATTTCTTCTGAGCAGGCGACAACACTGGTAAAGCGAGAGAGGTGAAGCGAGGAGATAAAGGAGAAGAACGCATCAATGATTTGCTTTCGTGGATGAGCTTCTGCTCTCCTTGTTGTCCGGGGTTGGCAATGGCACCTATGTTGCTCTTGCTCCTTTTGGTGTTCGTTCGCTCATGGGCGCTTGCTGCCGGTGTTCTCTCCCCCAAAGGTGTCAACTTTGAAGGTAAGGTCTTGGCTGTTGCCCATGGCTGTTCATAGTCTTCCTTTCCTTTTCCTTGATTCAACTGGCAAGCAAAATGGAATTCTTTTCTTGACGGGGAATCTTGTTGCTTTCTCAGTGCAAGCTCTGATGGGAATCAAGGCCTCTTTGATGGATCCTCACAGTGTTCTTGAGAACTGGGATCAGGACTCTGTGGATCCATGCAGCTGGACCATGGTTACTTGTTCACCTCAGAACTTGGTTATTGCCCTGTGAGTGCTTCATTGCATTGCGTTGCTTCCTTTTCTTCTTTCTTGCAGCTGTGCTGCGAGCAGAAGCGATCTGAAGTCCTAGTCCTCGTGTTGCTTGTGTATATGTTTCAGGGGGTCTCCAAGCCAAAACTTATCCGGTACACTCTCTCCAAGTATAGGGAACTTGACCAATCTGGAGATAGTGTAAGTTCTCAGCATGTTTCATGTGGTGGCTTTCAGTTCTTACTTTTCCTTTGCCCCTTCAGTTGATACATGCCTTTTATATCTAACTGTGTGATTTCATCTGAATCTTTCTTTGTTTAGCCTTCTGCAAAACAACAATATCTCAGGGCCAATTCCTCCAGAAATTGGAAGGCTACCAAATCTCATAACACTCGACCTGTCCAACAACTACCTAACTGATGCAATCCCTAGTTCTATTGGCCAGCTGAGTAGTCTTCGCTACCTGTAAGTCAAAAGCTCACAACTTCTTTTTCCTAATTTATGCAATTTGTGATTCCTTATGAATTTCTGATATACTTTGGTATTGTGAGATCAGGAGGCTTAATAACAACAGTCTCTCTGGAGCTTTGCCCTCGTCTTTGGCAAACCTGACGCAGCTTTCTTTCCTGTAAGTCCCAACGAAATCTGCTGTAAGTTGTAAGTCCTTATAATCTCTTGCTGAACACAGGAGTTGCTTGTTACCTCAGGGATCTGTCCTACAATAACTTGACTGGTCCTATTCCCAGATTTCCATCAAGGACATACAAGTAAGTCCATGCTATTTATTAATTTAGCTTGAATTTTTCATTATCAACAATTTGGTTTGTTAGTCTACATTATGATATGCATATAGCGAATAGCATATTGTTATATAAGATAACTAGATGAGAGACTTGCAATTTCATGGGCTAAAATTTATGCAGAAAAGTGCCAGTTAGTGTGATTAAGAACATTCCTTAAATTGCAATGTTCCGCTGACCATATTTATGGTCGAACTGTATACTGATAACTGAGTTGACAAAATTGCCATCTGCATTGTTTTAACATTGAAATGAAGAGCCAATGTGAGCAATTGATAATAACATTTCATGATTTCGTAACTTTGTTTTTCCTTGTGCAAAATGTTCTGTGAGTTTGGGATTATAGCTTTCACCTTTACTTTGCAGCATTGTAGGAAACCCTTTGATTTGTACTATGGGATCAGAGGGCGAGTGCTTTGGGACAATGCCTATGCCTGTGACCTACGACTTGAATAATTCACACGGTACTAACTTTAACGATAGAATCAAGTGGAATGTATGGTGTTATAGAAGTTCTGTTCGTTTTTAATTGATTGTGGATAATATTGTTCATGTATCTTTGTAGTTCCTTTTTATGTTATCAGATCTTAATACTTTTTGAACTGTTGTTAGGATTTTGTGTTTTAGTTTTAATTTTAGATGGAGAAATCTAACAAGAGCATGTCCAAAAGAAAGGAGAGAACACCTAAACGGCTCATATCTTTTCTGTTCTGATGAATGAATTCTCAGTAGTAATTTGATGTCTCACTCTCCTGAATAACTTTAATTTGTCCAATATTGATACCATTTCTAGAAAAATAAATACTTGATTTAGTTCGTCTGGTGGGTAATTCTTTCTGCATTTTGGTTACTTTTCAAGTTTCAGTACACCATGTCTTTTTTTTCTAGTTTTTGTAAAGACTATTTGTCTCGGGCTGATCCCTGACTGCCTTTCTTCCTGTTCCAAATAGGTATTTCAGCTCCAGGAAAATCCAGAAATCATAAACTTGCTGTCACATTCGGCTTGAGCTCTGGAATATTCTGTGTACTTGTATTGGGTGTTGGTCTGCTGCTCTGGCTGAGGCAAAGACATAATCAAGAATTCCTCTTTGATGCTGATGGTTAGTAGGAATGGCTAAGACTTGCAAATATGACTACAGATTCAACATTTTAGAATGTGAATCAAGATATATTAATTGATACTACCAAATCTTTTGTTTTTTTAGATCAAATTAATGAGGACATTTGCCTTGGAAATTTGAAGAAATTTCACCTCAAGGAGCTTCAAGCAGCGACAGATAACTTCAGCAACAGGAACCTACTGGGAAAAGGTGGTTTTGGAAATGTTTATAGGGGCCGGTTATCAGATGGAACTCTTGTTGCTGTGAAAAGACTGAAAGATGGAAATGCCATGGGGGGCGAAATCCAATTCAAAACCGAAGTAGAGATGATAAGCTTAGCAGTGCACAGAAACCTACTAAAGCTGTATGGATTTTGTATGACTAGTTCTGAGAGGCTTCTTGTATACCCATATATGCCTAATGGCAGTGTTGCCTCCCGATTAAAAGGTAATGAAAACCAATAGTCAAGGATACCAGGGAAGAGAGCGCTTATTGTATTTTCATCACTATCCATGATCTGGATTTCCATTTTTTGTCGGCAAATAGACCCATCATGTTTTTTTTTTCTGTTTTCCTTAGGAAAACCACCACTGGACTGGATAACCAGGAGACGAATTGCAGTTGGAACGGCACGAGGACTACTGTATCTCCATGAACAATGTGACCCAAAGATAATTCACAGGGATGTAAAGGCTGCTAACATTTTATTAGATGAATATTGTGAAGCCATAGTAGGGGACTTTGGACTCGCAAAACTTTTAGATCACAGTGAATCACATATAACTACAGCAGTTCGTGGCACCGTGGGACACATTGCTCCAGAGTATCTTTCTACTGGACAGTCATCTGATAAAACAGATGTTTTTGGATTTGGTATACTCATTCTTGAATTAATTAGTGGCCTGACAGCTCTAGAATTTGGGAAATCTGTAAATCATAAAGGCGCCATGCTTGACTGGGTAAGGGCAATTGGAGACTGAAAATTTTAGGTATTCATCTGCAGTTGATAGCTTAGTAACTTCGGGTTTAACCATTGATGCTTGCTCCTCCATGCAGGTAAAGAAGACACACCAAGAGAAGAAACTAGATATGCTTATCGATAAGGATCTGAAGAACAAATATGATCGCATTGAGCTCGAAGAGATGGTCCAAGTAGCACTCTTGTGCACACAGTACCACCCAGGACATAGACCCAAAATGTCGGAAGTGGTGCGGATGCTTGAGGGTGACGGACTTGCCGAGAGATGGGAAGCATCTATGAGAGCGGACAGTCACAAGTTCAGGATGCCTGAAATAGCCTCCTCAGAACGTTGTTACTCTGATCTCGCAGATGATTCATCACTCTTGGTCGAAGCGATGGAGCTTTCTGGGCCGAGGTAGTTTTGGTATCTAACCTAGAGGACTAATTAACCTCATAGTCAGCTAAAACACTGCAGGATTCACTTGTACAGAATACAGAAAAGTACAGTGTTCCCTTGAAGAACTTTGATGTCAAGGCTGCACCCTCTATGAGATTTCATTATCGAGGCACAGATGCTGAATCAGCGAAGAACCTTGCCACTGCTCATGGATTCAGTTGAATACTAAAAATGTCATTGCCACAAATCAAAACTGGCTCATGAAGTTGCCCTTTCTCTTTCGAGATTGTTTGGGGAAGTTTGAATTACTTTTGCGTTTCTTTTCTTAGAGAATTTGTGTGCCTGTCCATCCAGCAAGCTAGGACTGGTTTAATGACAGAAGGGGAACGCTTCCACAAGTTTTGTATATAAGACTGGCATGTCAATGTTATGACATGATCACTGATAATATTAGTGCCATAAAATGGAGAGCAACTTACTGCTTTCATTGCCCTTGTGCTATCTGTATCCTCTCAATTATCTGAATTTTTGCTCGATGCTGAAAACAACTGTGTTACCCAGCTTTTGCGATAGAGTTCTGGATCTGTGTAGGTTTCTTCGCTCTCCTATTGAATTGAAATGCCAATTTCATACCACTTGTAAACCAGATAGGAAGTCAGCAGCCATTGATTTATTGTTGTCATTGTTTTTCCTGTCAGAAGTGTATCAGAACTGAAAAGATTTGGACTTTGGTGTTAATACATCCGAGTTCTGAAACTATTCTCCACTAAGCATAAAATTTGGAAAATATGTAAATAATATTTTTTTATAAAAAAATATAGTTTAGACAAAACATATCTCGAAAAAGTGAAAAAATAATCCAATATAAAATATAGATTTTGTAAAGTTCGGAAAAACTCTCTTTAAAATTTTAAAATAATATTATTGATTTTCTCAGAGAATATAAACTTAATAAAAAATAATCATCCAAAGAAAGTCTTTTTCTTCTAAAATTCATCCAAACAATATCCAATTATATTTTACATTTATAAACTCAAGGGGTTCAGAAAACTTTGGCCCATATTCTGAGACATAAAAAATCCTAAAAACAAATAGAACCCAACTTTTCTCCACAAGGAAACGCTCCACTTTTTATTCTATTAGTAAACTTATTATTGTCGTTTATAAAATTTCAAAAAAAAGGACCCAAATCGTGTGGTATGTTTCAGAGTTCACGTGGTTGCACAATTGGATTGGTACGTAAATCCAACCATTTTAACCTTTTACACATCTCTAAGCGTAGCTTTTGGTTCTTTCTGCGTTTGGCATGGCCTTATCTCTTTGTATCATTACGCCTGCAATTTTCTTCCCAGCTGATGACCGGACTGCTAATCCAAGCGCTGATGACAGAGGAGGTGAAGTGAAGAGAAGGAAGAGCACACCAATGGCGTGTTTCCTGCCTGTGTCGGACGATCCGTGAGTTTGTGGGCTTCAATTCTACGCCTTTTGCTGTTGCTCCTTGGAGTCTGAGGTTTCAATGGGGGCAAAGAGGACAGGACATGCGCTGCTCCTCTCGGTGTTCCTTTGCTCATGGGCTCTTGCTGCTGGCGTTCTCTCCCCCAAAGGCGTTAACTTTGAAGGTAAAGTTACAGTCTTGCTTCCTTTTCTTTCTTTGATTCAACATGGGAGCCAAATGGAATGAATTCTTTTGCTCATGGGATCCTTTTTTGCTTTCCCAGTGGAAGCTCTGATAGGTATCAAGGCCTCTTTGAGGGACCCTCACAGTGTTCTTGAGAATTGGGATCAGGACTCTGTGGATCCATGCAGCTGGACCATGGTCACATGCTCACCTCAGAACTTGGTTATTGGCTTGTGAGCACACCAGTGCATTGTCTTTTTTTCTTTTTTGTAGCAGCTTGCAAGCAGAAGCGATCTGAACTCCTAGTTTTTTATGTTATGTTTATCTTTCAGGGGATCTCCAAGCCAAAATTTATCTGGTACACTCTCTCCGAGCATAGGGAACTTGACCAATCTTGAGATAGTGTAAGTTTTCAGCATGATTCTTCCTTTGCCCCTTCGGTTGATACTGATGCCTTTTATATCTATTGTGTGATTTCATCTGAATTTTTGTCTGTTTAGTCTTCTGCAGAACAATAATATCTCAGGGCTAATTCCTCCAGAAATTGGAAGGCTCACAAATCTCTTAACGCTTGATCTGTCCAACAACTACTTCAGCGGTGTGATCCCCAGTTCTGTTGGCCAGCTGACTAATCTTCGTTACCTGTAAGCCAAAAGCTCACAACTTTATTCCGAGTTTATGGTATTTGTGAAAGAAGAGACTCTGAACTCCTTGGAGTCTGATATTTTTTGGTATTGTGGTATCAGGAGGCTCAATAACAACAGTCTCTCGGGAGCTTTGCCCCCGTCTTTGGTCAACCTGACGCAGCTTTCTTTCCTGTAAGCCCAACAATTTCTGCACTATGCTGATTGTTCTTGGAATCTTTTGCTGAACGAAAGAGTTGCCTATTTTAACAGGGATTTGTCCTACAATAACTTGACCGGTCCTGTACCCAGATTTCCAGCAAGGACATTCAAGTAAAATTATTGACCCTTCTTCTCCTATCCATGTTTTTTATTGTTTTAAGACCACTTGCACTAGTTATATTCTAAGAACCATGTTACATAAGATGAGAAAATCTTGCAATTTCTTGGGTTTCTTTCTGTCAATGTATTAGTTAATGTGATTGAGTACTTTCCCTCAAACTTATGCATAAGTGTTCCTCTGATTATATTTATGGCCAAAAGTGTATTCTTAGGTGACAAAGTGCCATCTGGATTGTTTTTAACATTGAAATATAGTGCCAGTGGGAGTGATTGATAATGATATTTCATTCTTTCATAACTTTGTTTCTTCTTTTACAAAATACAATGTGATTTTTTATTTGCAGCATTGTAGGAAATCCTCTGATTTGTGCTACTGGATCAGAGGACGAGTGCTTTGGGACGATGCCCATGCCTGTGACTTACAATTTGAATAATACACAAGGTATTAACTTCAATAAGGGAATCAAGTGGATGTGTGGCATTGTAATTATTATTTTCCTTCTGAATCCTTTATGAGTTTATAGCTAGTTCTCTCTGTACAAATTTTGTAGTTCTTGGTTTGGCACTAACAAGCAACAATACTGTTTTAACTGTAACAAAGTTTTAAATTATAGTTTTAGTAAAGTGAGAGAGAGAGAGGGAGAGAGAGAGAGAAGCTTAATAAGAGCTGATCCAAAGGAAAGAAAGAATTAACAGAATTGACAATTTCATTTCTACTTCTGATCAAGAAAATCTTGATAGCAATGTGATGGTTGATTGTCTTCTTTAATTTATCCTATATTCAGTGCATTTGAAAAGAAGAAAACATAACTATATTTAGATCTTGCGGTTGACAAATTTTCTACATTCCAGTCATTTGTCAAGTATTAATACTTCATGCCTTCTTTCTAGCTTATCTAGAAATTGACTTTGCCTCTGATTGATTCCAAATTTTCTTCCTGTTCCTAATAGGTCTTTCAGCACCAGGGAAATCTAGAAGTCATAAAGTTGCCATGGCATTAGGGTTAAGCTCTGGAATATTCTGTGCACTTGTACTGTGTGTTGGTCTGCTGCTTTGGTGGAGGCAAAGACATAATCAACAAATCCTCTTTGATGTTGATGGTTAGTAAACAATGGCTGAGAACTTGTGAATATTTACTGATTAAACAGCTTTTTTCTGTTACATGCATATCAGAGATTTTAGAATGTGAATCATAATACATGAGTTGATTGGATTCTTTTATTTTCTAGACCAAAACAATGATGATATGTGCCTTGGAAATCTGAAGAAGTTTCACTTCAGGGAGCTTCAAGCTGCAACAGATAACTTTAACAACAAGAACCTACTGGGAAAAGGTGGTTTTGGAAATGTTTATAGGGGCCGTTTATCAGATGGAACTCTCGTTGCTGTGAAAAGGCTGAAAGACGGAAGTGCCATGGGCGGTGAAGTCCAATTCAAAACTGAAATAGAGCTGATAAGCTTAGCAGTGCACAGAAACCTACTAAGGCTGTATGGATTTTGTATGACTACTTCAGAGAGGCTTCTTGTATACCCATATATGCCAAATGGCAGTGTTGCATCCCGGCTAAAAGGTAATGAAAATCAAGATCCCTGGGTCCCATGGAAGAGACCACTTATTGTTTTCATTCATTATCCATGATGTGGGTTTCTTTTTCTGCGTACACAAATAAAGACATCATGTTTCTTCTGTTTTCCTTAGGAAAACCACCATTGGACTGGATAACTAGGAGGCGAATCGCACTTGGAACAGCACGAGGTCTACTGTATCTCCATGAACAATGTGATCCGAAGATAATTCACAGGGATGTAAAGGCAGCTAACATTTTATTAGATGAGTATTGTGAGGCCATAGTAGGCGACTTTGGACTCGCAAAGCCATTAGATCACAGTGAATCACATATAACCACAGCAGTACGGGGCACAGTAGGACACATTGCTCCAGAGTATCTTTCGACAGGACAGTCATCAGAAAAAACAGATGTTTTTGGATTCGGTATACTCATTCTTGAGTTAATAAGTGGTCAGACAGCTTTAGAGTTCGGGATGTCAGTAAGCCATAAAGGAGCCATGCTTGACTGGGTGAGGGAAACTAGAAATTGCATATGTTCATCTGTAGTTGTAGCTTGGTAAATTTTACACTAACTACTGATGCTTGCTTCTTGAATTCAGGTAAAGAAGATGCACCAAGAGAAGAGACTGAATGTGCTTGTAGATAAGGATTTGAAGAACAATTATGATCGAACTGAACTTGAAGAGATGGTCCAAGTAGCGCTCTTGTGCACTCAGTACTCTCCAGGGCATAGGCCCAAGATGTCAGAAGTGGTGCGCATGTTCGAGGGTGACGGGCTTGTAGAGAGATGGGAAGCATCTTTGAGATTTGACAATCATAAGTTCAAGATGCCTGAAATTGCCTCTGAACGCTGCTACTCTGACCTCGCAGGCGACTCGTCACTCTTAATTGAAGCGATGGAGCTTTCTGGACCGAGGTAAATTTTTGGTATAGTACTGCAGGATTTACTTGTACAGAAGAGGCAAAAAGTACAGTGTTCGGAGCATTTATTTCCACAAGAACCTTGTCACTGCTTACAAATTTCATCAAATATTAGACACGTTCGTGCCAGGAGTCAAAATTGACTCATGAAGTTACCTTTTCTCTTTTGAGATTGTTTGTGGAAGTTAGCATTCTTTCGTTTTTCTTCCTACAGGAGTTTGTGTAGTCGTCTACCGAGCAAACAGAACTATTTAGATGTAACAAGAGGAATACTTTTGCAAGTTCTGTTGTATATAAGATTTCATTATAATGACTGGCATGTCATAACATGTTCATTGATAATATTGTTGTTAGAAGATGCGAAAGACATTCATTTTGCTCACCTTGGGCAGTCTTTTTACTCTCAAGAGCTTGAAGTGAACTGACCTTTGCCTCAGTGGTGAAAATAGTAGCACATGTTCATAATGCTGGCTGTGACAACTTCTGAGTGGGATTCTGGAGCTCTGCAGGTTTCTGTCTTCTGGAACAACATCATCTCCTTGTCGAGTTTAGTGTATGCCACCGGACCGGAGATGCTATTGAGGGTGATGTTTCCTTGGTGGGGTTTCTATCTTCTTTGTAAGGTCTTAGTAGCCGCAGATGATGTGAATGCCGGCAGCTCCCGTGAGGGTGTCAATGGAGAGGGAGGAGAACGGGGAGACGATGGAGCTGTTGACGATAAGGACGGTGACTGCCAGGCGCTTGCCGATCTCCTCAGGGATCTTGGTGTCAGTGAGGTACTTTAGGATTGTGTCCTCGAGGATCTTAGCAATGTCGAAGGCCATAGCCGGAGAAGAGCTTGCAACTTGAGGAATGTGTAGAGTGCTTTGTAGTCCTCCGGGATGTTAGCAATGTGGAAGGCCATAGTCGAGAAGAGCTCGCCGTACACGAGCTCGTGCACAGCGAGCTCATGCAACAACTTGCAAAGCTCGTCCTACGCCGCTCACGCAACATCGTGCTCGCTGAGAGGTTGGCCAGGGAGCTCGTCTCAGAATAACAATAAAAATTAATCAGTCAAATGACAAAACTAATTGAGAAAATATTAAAAGATCAGAATGAAAAGAAAATTTTTGAAAAAAATCATTAAGTTTCAGGAGATGTAAAGATAATAACTCTTATATAAATGACAACAATCAAAATTTTAATTTATTTTCGCTAACAATGGATCAAAATCCAAAGATTGTGAGGAGAAAACTTCTTCCATTACAAACTATACAAGTTTCTTTTCAATATGAATTTCGATATTCAAAATGCACCGGCTAATTCATTTTTGTTGAGTTATTTTCTCTTCTTCTAAGCTTAAATGACTACTGGGATTTTTTCTGATGAACTTTTTCGAGCTTAAAAAGCATACATATACTATTTTAAAACGATAAAAAAATACACAATTTTTTGACGATTTGTTTTTATTACAAGAAAAGAACATCATTAAGTAATAACTTAATTTCCATTATTACTAATCAAGAATTAACCAACGCAATATTATAAAGAAGATAAAAAAAAAGTGTTAACGCGTCCTTGCTTTATATTATCCTGCTAAGTGTTATCTTAGTCATAAATGTGTGATGGAATACTTTGAAATGCCAGGAAGGCATAGCCACCTCCGGCAACTCATGCCAACAAGATGCAAAGAAATTAGGAGCTAATAACTTAACCTCCGTTATAAGATGCAGGGATATTTCTATAAAGTTAATTTTTCCATATTATTAATAATATTATATTAAATTATCTGATCCCATCACATTATTTTGTTCACTTATTTTGATTTTACAAGCAATATACATTAATAGACAATGCAGATTACTCATGAAATGAAAATCTCGATTGCCTATGAGAGAAGGGATAATTCATATTGTCATTTGAGTGACAATCCGCTATAATTTTTTTTTCATATTCATCCTATAAAATTCTATTTAAATAAATAATAAAAATAATCAAATAAATTTAATATAATATTTTATTCATTAGTATAATAATTAATAATAATTATCGTAATATTTTTTGTTTTATCATTATCATTAAATACATTATATTATTTCTACTAATTTTAATATTAGTATTATTATTTAATATAATACATTATTCATATATAAAAATAATAAAATTTATTATTAATTTTTAAAATATAATAATAATTTCGAATAATATTATTAACTTTTTATTATCAGTTTTAAAAAATTATATACTGCTTATTTTATACATTTATTTGTTCGATGTATAATTTTTTAAGTTTAGAGTATATGTTTGAGATTCAAGTTCAAATAATTCAAATTAAATTTATATAAATTAGTAAACATAACTATTTCATTCAAGGATATTTTGGTTAAAAGATACACTATTTATTAATTTTTTTATATAATAAAATGAAGATAATAAAAATTGTCAGATACATTACTTATGCATATCAAATAAGGTAATAAATATTATCAATAATTTAATAAATGACAATATTTCTGAGAGAGAATGCAAATTATTGGGTAATGTGCAATGATAAAGTAGTGAATACAACTTAAGTGTATATTACAAGTAAACAAGGCACTGGGCAAATCTTTTGACAATATTTTCATAACTTATTGATATATTTGTCTAAAAATGACGTTAGATGCTCAACAATAACTAAATCCTCAAATAAAGCCACCACCTAATTATCCAATTGACTTTTCATATGTAAATATTTCTTTCTGAAGTTTTTGTCCCTTTTCATTAATATATAGGTAGGTTGATACCATTGTCTCCATCTAGTGTCCTAACTACTCAATAATTGAATAACATGATTGATAATTTAAACGATAATTAGTTAGTAGGAACCTTTCAAACAGGTTAGCGTAATCTTATATCTTTTTCAATTAGAAGCATAATCTTATATGTATAAGAATCGTTACATTGAGGTTCAAAAAATCATTGAAAATAAATTGAACGTTGAGTTGTCGGTGTTGTTAGGACCGGACGGGAGGAGGAGCTCGAGAATTTATGTGTGTTCGAATCATAGGAGCTGGTAATCCCTGATATGCACATATTGGTGGGGACGTCCAAACAATCCAACTGGTCTGTTTGACCTGGAACTTTGTTAGTCATGGACAACTCTCAAACCAGATGACCCCTTTAAATCGATTTAGACTAATAAAAACTAGTTAAAATCATGATTTAAGGGTTTAAAAAAATTAATATAAATAGTAATCTAGAAAGGTAGGAAAATATATAATAGATTAACGAGTAAATGTACATAAAATAAAATGGATAAAAGAATCAAAAGAAAATAAATGAAAACAAAGTAAGATCATTAATTGAATAAGCTGTCATAGCAACAAATGAGTGATTGCGTGAGTCATCAGAAAAAAAAAGAAAAATAAACTAATATTATATATTATAAATGTAATATAACTAAATGTATTAAATTAAAATTATTTATTTATTATATTAATATTTGGCGCGACCAAATGATTTATCCAGTTAATCAATCTAATCAAAACCTCCTCCAATTTGGCTATGCGAGTTTACTAACCTTGGTTGTCACTTAAAATGATTTTGTAGTGGTTGTAGATAACATTAAGACTTGAAAAGATGAATTACTTTTTATACCTTGAATTTACTTATCTTTATGAGTATTTTTTATTCGACTTTAATTCTATAATTAATTCTAGTAAGCTTCTTAAAATTATGGTCATACCTACCTTTATAAAAATATTTCATAATATCTTTATCATCAATATTTCTATTAACTTTTTTAAACTTTTGTTTATCCATTACATTTTTAACTTATAATACAAAAAATATGATTTATTGGAAAAATATTGTCATATAATCCTTTCTTTAGATTCTTTTTTATTTTTATTTTTCATTTTAATGGGTGTTCACGAGTCAACTTTGACTCGACCAATCTCAAATCCTGATCCAACCAGCCCAATTTTGATTGGGTCGAGTAGGTCTCTTTTGGGTCCTAAAACCCGATTCAACCCAAACCATATTTGGGTTGGGTTGGTTTGGGTATGTTCATCAGGTTATTCATTTTTTCATATTATAAGAAATTCTGAATACATCATAAAGAAAAAATTTGACATAAAAATACAATTTTAGAATAAAAAGTTTGACAACAACAATTGAAGTACAATAATAGATTATCTATCTATCTATCTATCTATCTATCTATCTATCTATCTATATATATATATATAATATATATATGTATATATATATAACCATATACAGATATTTCATATAAAAGAATTTTAATTGGATGCCACTTTGTTTAAAATCACCAATTACAAAAGAAATTATAAAAATATTTTCAAGACAAATTCTTCATCATATAAACAGTAGCCCATAAAAGTTTCTTATCCACATTATTATTATTATTTTATTATTACATGAGAAAGGTAATTAATTGTGTTACTAATATTAATGACTTAGTGGCCTAATATTAATGACCAGTAGTATGGAGATGGTATATGGTGATTCTTATGTAACCCTCTTTATTTTTTTTTAATGTGTTCAATTGTAGCCATCAAAACTATTTTTGTATAAAATATATTATATATAATATTAAAATACACTCAATAAGTATCTTATTAATAAATAATATATTGCAATGCTTTTAAATTTCTTTTATAAAATGATTTTAATTGAATGTCATTTTTAAAATTTTTATATAAATAATTCTATATCTCAAATGTTGGTTTCAAGCCTTTCACAAATGTCAATTACCTATTGTTTGAATCTTTTGTAACATCTAATTTTGACAATTAATTATGGCCTTTATATTAGGAATAAAAGCTCACATTTTCCATTTCACCAATGTATGTTATCTATTTTCTGATTTTTTTTTGAAACATCTAATTTTGAAAAATAATTATAGTTTTATATGCAATCAATTAGAAATGAAAGCCCACATTTTTTTAGTTGCAAAATCATCACATGCACTCATGCATTCAACTAAAGTTTTCTTCTGGCAATTAACCACTCATATTCTTTTTGGAAATGTGTGTAAATTCTATGGCTTCCAATTGGTCAATTATATATATTTCCTCTTTTAACATGAATTTCATGGCCTCCTCCCGTACCATCTTCAACAAGACAATGTGAGCATTTTAGCCACTTAATGTGCCATCCAAGTTGTTGCCTCCTCTTAGTGTAAATTATTTTCCTGCCGGTGTCCAATGGAACCTTCATATACACAATCACGAATACCGTGTATCGTGCATTACCAATGCGCTGCTCTTTGGAATGTATTGTGCATATGTAATTACATATTACAGGTATGTAGCATTATGCATATTTTTATATTGACAATAAATTTTCTGAAGTAAAATTATACATACATACAGGGACGGAACTAGCACTAAATTATAGGAGGGGCCAAATATAATAATAGTAATTAAATTTATTAAAAATTAAGTAAATATTGATTTCTTTTATCATATTACAAATTGTGGTATGAAAAATCATATAATTTCTTAATTAAATTAGTAACTTTGTCTTAATTTGTAAATGTCATCTATCTTTCTGCATTTGTTTCACTTCATGTATCAGTACCATTTAATAGAACTTAATGACTTATAATATTATATAACAACATAGATGATCATTAGTGGTGTATAATAAAATAACATAAAATATTATTAAATACAAAAATCATTAGCA
>LTAE01005502.1:0-18925 GCA_001647135.1 Pontederia paniculata
AGAGTCTTGGGAAGTAACTTTGGCTAACTTTGTGCGAGTGCATTGAGCGAAAGTCTTAGTACCCCTTGTGTGAAGGGTCCAAGAGCTCTTGAGAGAAGTTTTTAAGAGGTTGTCTCCTTGTCCTCGTGCAAGAAAGAAGAAGTTGTAAGGGAGCCTTCGCCCTTGAAGAAGGAAATAGTGATCTCCGGAGATCTCGTGGGAGAAGACCGGAGCGGGGACGTAGGCCAGGAGTTCGGCCGAACCTCGTCAACAAACTTGGTGTTTGTGTGTTTGTTTGTTTTCTCTCTACTCTCTTCTCAGTTTGTTTACATTTGCATATGCAAGCTTTTGTTGATAACTCATTTAGGTTAAGAAAAAGAGAGTAGAATTTTAATACACCAATTCACACCCCTCTTGGTGTCATCCAGATCCTACAGATATGAGTTCAATTGATAAGAAAAAAGGATTGATGTGGGGGGATCTCACCATCATGCCAGAACAAAAAAATGTTAGAATATATATATCTGTGTGTGTGTATGATAAAATGTGTGTGTAGGTAAGATCTCACCATCATTTTATTTTTAGTATGTTAATGCAGGTCTCTAGTCATAGGTTCACATTAGTGAGTGACTGTGTGTGTGTGTGTGTGAAAATTGATTATGCAAAGTAATACTCAAATGAAAAACATTTTTTTCTCAAAATTATTTGTATTTTTTATTATAAATGATTCATCCTATTTATGTATTGGTAATAATTATGAAAAAATATTCTAAACTGAATGTATTCTACATACACATTTACCCATATATATAACCATTTACTATACTTTGCATTCAGCATATAATATAACTTTGTAAACAATACATGAGTAAACTCAATCACTTATACTAAATGTAAAATTTAAGAGGTTACAAAATAAAGAGTTGTGCAACTTTAATAGCATCCCATTTAATATTTTCAGGAAGAAATTTCATTTAAGACAGTGTAAGAGGGTCATGGGGATCTTCGATGATCCTTTGATTCTTAACAAAATTTCGTTGTTGCAAGAAGATATAGCCCAAATAGGGTCATTAAATCTCGATGTCCTCTTTTACATGTGATTTTTTTTCTCGTCGATTTTTGTAACAAACTAGTATCGAAGTTTTATTTTTCCTTACTATTAGTAAAAAGACTAGTATCAAAGTTTTTGTTTTGCTATCATTCATACAAGCCACAAGGACTGGCACAACATGGGCACAAGTTGGCATCACTTGGGCACACAGCTCTGCACAAGCTTCCAACGCATGGGTGCACGGTGTCGCACATGCAGGGCATCGCCACCGCATGGGCGTGTGCCACCGCATGGGTGTGCACCACCGCAAGTGCATACATCGCCCCGCAAAATGATGTGACATGGGTGCACGGTGCCACAAAGGCAAGGCATCACATGGATGAACATTGTTGTGTGGATGGAGCCACATAGGTGTGTGTTGAGTAGGTACTACATGGACATGCACTGTCCGAGAATGGAACTGCATGGGTTGCACTACCGCGTGAGAATCGCAGGCTAATGATGTACAGTTGGGCCATCGCCACGCGAGCAGTGCCATGATGTAGCATCAAGGAGGACGAAACTCTAGATTGGCAAGTGGGTCGCGTCTATTTGTGATTGCAAACAGGACATGAGGGCCACACAAATTTAAGGTTGCAGACGAGCTAGGAGGGCCGCATGACCATCGCACAAGGAGGTGCCTTGGAGGTTGTCATGCAAGATCCCACATAGTGTCGTTGCTAGGACGCCACCATATTCGCCACAAGGGTGCCCCACCACAAGAGCCACCAAGGACATCGTAGGGTTATGGCTAGGCACTACATGAGCATTGCCAAGGGCATCACATTGGACATGCAAGGTCGCCATCAAAGATGTCGCCAAGATCATTACATGGAGCAGCTAGGAGTTTTGTGGATGAGGTTTTGCGTTGCAGTTGAAAGCTGCACAAGGTGGTGCAAGATGTAGCATGGAGCTCATAGACTACATAACTTATAGTTATGAATTGCACATGCAATGAAGAAACAATTAAGAGTTGTGCAAACATTATAATGTAAGTTATGAATTGCACATGCAATGAAGAAACAATTAAGAGTTGTGCAAACATTATAATGTGTAGTTGAGAGCTACATAGGTGGTGCAAGGCACAACTAGAAGTTGCATGAGTGGCGAAAATCGACCAACCTCGATGTGGTCCATTGTTAGCTATCACGAGAAAGATAATATGAATACTTATAAGCTCTTGTATAGTCGCTTTTCAAATTTAAAAGATTGGTTTACAAATTTAAAGGCTCAAATATGTAAGGTCACTATAGATAAATAAAATAATTTTTAAACTTTAGAAACTATACAAGAGTTTTCTAATCATTGATGCTATGTCCTTCCTCAACCTCACTCAAATAACATCCTATCTCCTACCCATCACATGACAATACTAATAGTTGTGACATGTGAGAAAAGAAATAAGGGGTGCACATTATTTGGCTCAGTGGGAAAGGGAGTCACCAATATAGAAAATCGATAAAATTGAAACCCACAATGCAATATGATAAAACGATGATAAAATCATGCATTATATGTTATGTAAACTATTTGCTCCCTTTATCTACAAAATAAGAAGACTAAAATAGAAGATAATCCTCATTAAGATTGTACGACCAATACACGTCTTAAGTAAGTTGTGCGGACTAAGACTTGTCATCATGCATAGGTTTAATATTTTACATTCTCAACATCGTCCACATGAGGATATAATAATATACTAGGATTTAATAGTTTACCGCCATGAAATGAGCTTAATGGTTGTCTCATTTACTCAGAGTTGATCATTTCCCAATAAAATAAAAAATCTCGACAAAAGGTGATTTTAACATGACAAGTATTATGGGGAGGAATGCAGATGCATTTCAAAAGTAAGCATAATATAAAGATTCTAACTCATAGAAATTTCATCAAATCCCATAAATCTTGAGAATTCGATAAAATTGTAAAAGTCATTCAAAAAATTCATAAGGAGAGAGGATAATACATACACATTCATTTCATATGATGTAGAACAATGATATGAATGTAATATTCCATTCGGAAAGCACATCTTACCTCAATAAAATACTATGGATAATTATGAGCACATCCTTAATATTATTGTGAAAAATTAACTCACATCAAATACATTTGATCTTATCTAATGGTTAACATTTAAGTCTCAAAACTTAACCAAATATAAGATTAAGTCATATTAGTATCTCTTATCATATAAAATAGGCCATAAGATAAGGGCTTAAAATATTTCCTTTACTTGACGATTAAAGTAATTTAAACTACCAAGATTAAGTCTCATAGCTATACAAATCATCAACTAAAATAATTATATATTAACTAAATAGTAAACTAAAATATTCAGATCTAATAATTCACACCTATTTAAAAATCTGAATTTAATTATTTTGAATAAAGATTTTATCCTATATGATTCACTAATAATTACCTATAAAATATTAGGTCCAATAACTCTCTTCAACTCACGATTAAGTGAGTCACATCAAACTAATAATTCCCATTATTATCTAATAATTAGTAAAATCCAATCTTTATCATTTTTTATAATTTAACAATTAATAGTCAAATCAAAGGTTGCTTGTTGAAAGTTTACGAGTTTAGGCACAACAATCATGAGATGGGCAACGTGCATATGCACAAGTGGCCCAGCAGAGTGCTTTCGCCATTGGTGTTCTTTCTGATATCTACGCATTTCATCGCTCCACCGAAAATTCCCTTTGCCCCTATTGTACTCCAGCTTGGTAGTTGCGCTCCCGAGAACTCGTGTGGCCGCTAAAGGCATCTTATTCCTTCTTACACATGATGTGTTATTCTTGTATTTGAGACACACAAAATGTCTACTAAATTACTAGATGAAATTATGGATCTTGCACATATCTTTATACTAAAAACATTGGCAATTATATTGAATGCATGCAAACAGTAGAGGAATAGTAATGCCATTACCTCCAAATATATTATATGATGCAGGAGATATGGTTTCTGGCATGGAAGAGATGGAATTTGTTGCTGAGGGGATAATAGAATTTGGTGACGGTTAATTATTCATCTCAGTAATTGTTAGCTGATTATCATATTAGGTTGTTTAGTTTCTTCTTATCCTTGTTAGTTATTTATTGTTATTTAGGTAGCATTGTTAGTTGGAAGTTAGATTTGTTCTGGAAGGGTATAAACATCTTTATTTGATGAATTGGAGACATTGAACTTTCATTCTCAATTTTAATTCTGAAAACGTGTGTATGCGTTTATTCATTTTATGGTGACGCTTTGGGTCATTGGATCTGTTGGTGCTTCGGACCATCAGTACATCGTCTTTTCTGCAATTATTCTGTTCATGATCCTTTTGCTCCATCATATTGGTATCAAAGCAGGGACGAAATCTTGCACTATGGATCAAACTCCGACTCGCGCAGAGTTCACCGTCTTACACAAGGATGTAGATGACATCAATTAGACGCTTCAACAATTGACGCAAGGCATGGCGCAACTCCTGAAAAAGAATACATAACAAGTTCTCAATGCAGGCATATTTGTCGGAGAAGGCAGTAAACAACGTGAGGAAGAATTCAGCAACTATGATGCCGATGAGGAGGATCAACTTTGCCTCCTGCCAGCACAAAACTATTCCAGCTTTAAGATGAAGATGGATCTACCTATTTTCAGCGGCCAACTGCAGATCGAAGACTTTTTGGATTGGCTCGCGGAAGTCGAGAGGTTCTTCGAATACATGGAGATTCCCGAACATAAACAAGTAAAGTTGGTGGCATACAAACTGAAGGCGGGCGCATCCGCTTGGTGGGAAAGACTGCAGGCCAAACGAAGACATCAAGGTCACCTACCAATTCAAAATTGGGTGAGGATGAAGCAGCTACTACGGGACCATTTTCTCCCACCAGATTATGAACAACTACTTTATCAGCAATGGCAAGAGTGTCGCCAGGGACATAGAAATGTTCATATATATTCTTCTGAGTTCTATCTATTATCATCCCGTATTGATTTGTCTGAATCTGAAAACCAGCAAATCACAAGATTTCTGTGGGATTTATGGACTGCAATCCGCGATCGGGTGGAAATGCAATCCCCACACACACTAGCATATGTTGTTTCGCTAGCCGAGAAGGCAGAGCAGTAATTAGATAGAATGACAAGGAATGTGTTCAGGCCTGCAGAACCTCAGAAAGCTCCGGCTGCTCGTCAATCAGCCCAAACTACAGATAACGACAAAGTCTTGGCGCGAGAAAGGGCTTCGACAAACCCTCCACAGCTAAGGACCGCCAATCCTTATGGCAAACCACAAGCTCTAATATGTTATCATTGTAGGCAGCCAGGACACTGTTCTAATGAGTGCCCACAACCAACAACTATCAACATCGCTCAAGCGGAGGATGAAGAAGAGGACAACTTGTCCCCCACAGAGGAGGAAGGAGACTTTGCTGATACAAAAGGGGAACATGTTTCCTACATAGTGCAACGACTATTGTTGACTCCTAAGCATGAGGATGCATCTTAGCGCCTTAACATATTTCGAACACGGGGGAACCCTCAAAGGTAAATTGTGTCATATTATCATCGACAGTGGGAGCTCTAAGAATATTATTTCTCAAATTTTAGTGGACCATTTTGGATTAAAGATCAATCGCCACCCCCCTCCCAACTTTTCGGTGTATTAAGTATATATATATATATATATATATATATATATATANTTATCCACTTAAGCTACTACATAATTTTGTTACTTTCTTAACATTTTATTTATATATTGACTTTAACTACTAGTATATATGTATATATATATATATATATATATACATATATACTAGTAGTTAAAGTCAATATATAAATAAAATGTTAAGAAAGTAACAAAATTATGTAGTAGCTTAAGTGGATAAGTGTGTTTGGTTCATATCAAGAGGTCTAGGGTTCAAATCATACTAATGCTTTATTATTTTGGCCCACCCCTCGATTTTTATTATTTTGCTCCTATACATTTTGGCCCCCCTATTTTTCATCCTTGGGTCCGTCCCTGCTCTTGGCAATCTTATTTGTTCCCTCTTTGTTGATAAACCCAAACAGTGGGATGTTCCTTCCTCAAGCAGAGTTCGTGTATAAAATTGTATGGTCAGTTGTACTACTAGTAAAGCTCCTTTCATGGTGGTTTATGGACGTCTTCCTCGGCAACCAACAGACATTGCCTTGATTCCCTATCAACTTCCAATGTATCCAATGCTAATCAATTGATTGATCATATTTGACTCATCCATGAGATCACTCAAAGGCAATTGGATTGTGCTAATTTGCATTCGTTTATAAAATTGTATGGTCAGTTGTACTACTGGTAAAGATCCTTTCATGGTGGTTTATGGACGTCTTCCTCGGCAACCAATAGACATTGCCTTGATTCCCTATCAACTTCCAATGTATCCGATGTTAATCAATTGATTGATCATATTCAACTCATCCATGAGATCACTCAAAGGCAATTGGATTGTGCTAATTTGCATTATAAAGCCTTGGTTGATCGCAAACGTCGGCCACAAACCTTCGAGGACGGAGACCTTGTGATGGTTTATTTGCGGAAGGAGCGGTTTCCTGTGGGTACTTATAATAAATTGCAGAACAAAAAATTTGGACCATGTCAAGTTCTCAAGTGTATTAATGACAATTCATATGTTGTTGATCATGCCTCCTGCAATGGGGATTTCCTCGACATTCAACACTGATGATTTGTACCCTTATTTCCCACTTGAGGAGTCCTGCCAAAGCTCGAGGTCGAGCTTTTTCCGAGCTAGGGAGACTGATGCAGGAGATATGGTTTCTGGCATGGAAGAGACAGAATATGTTGCAGAGGGGATAATTGAATTTGGTGATGGTTAATTATCCATCTTGGTAATTGTTAGTTGATTATCATATTAGGTTATTTAGTTTCTTCTTATCCTTGTTAGTTATTTATTGTTATTTAAGTAGAATTGTTAGTTAGAAGTTAGATTTGTTCCATAAGGGTATAAACACATTTCTTTGATGAATTGGAGATATTGAACTTTCATTCTCAATTTTAATTCTAAAAATATGTCTATGCATTTATTGATTTTCTGGTGATGGCTCGGATCATTGGATCTGTTGGTGCTTCGGACCATCAGTACGTCGTCTTTTCTACAATTATTTCGTTCACGATCCTTTTGCTCCATCGTTATAGGTATGGAGGTTGGAATAGAGACATAAAAGGTGGAGGACCATTAAGATTTTGTAATCTAACTTTTATGATATTTATAATAACGCCACTAATTAATTTACAAATTAAAGTGGTTAAAGAATAATATAAAAAAATTGTAAGATAACTTGAGCACTATTATAAGGTGATCTTTGACATGACTCATAAGATAACTATTTTGCATTGCAGAGTTTCATTGAACCAGTGCCAAGCAACGATCCATGATGAGCGCGGTGTGGCACGACCATGAGATGTCCACAAGAGGATCACCAATTAAAAGTATCTTGCATCAATCACATTAACATTTAGGCCAAAAGACCACTAATCAACAAAATAATAAATGGTCAAATATTATTGCAATGAAAATCAACAAGATAATGAGAACAATTGGATGTGAGAAGTCTATGTAATGCTCCCAAACCCACACCCCGCCACATGGCAACGATGTGGACCTGGAGACACTACTCTGATGACTTATGCTTTGACCCTTTGACGAATCAATAAAAATTTTCAGAATAAATGTAAGGTAATGAAAACAAGACTGAGATGACTAAAAGGTCCAATAGATAAAAATGCGGAAGATAAACAAACTGAGAGTGTACATGTCTCTCAAGAACAAGGAGTTCAATATCTTGGCAGATGGCCATACGACTCAATTATTCGAAATAGAGATATCTAATGATAAAGGAGACTCCAAAGACATCCATGTGCAGATAGGATCCACCATGAGCTTCAGTCGTCGCACACCACCAGTATCAAGAATCCACCACAACGTGGTTACTTGTGGGATTCAACATAGGATAAACAATATCTCATGAGCATAAAACACTCAGTATGTAAGGCATCAAGTACATAAGATAAGTAATATATATCAACATGACGATGGATAATAAGATGACATTTAATCAGGATTTTCATATTATAACAATAGTCACAATGATAGGCAACAAAATCTAAGCATGCCGCAAGGTAAAGTCATACTTCCTAGGACAACATCAGGAGTTCATCCCTACCATCTACTCTGAAAGCAGTATCAAGAAAGTGAACCTTATCTTGGGACAGCATCAGGAATACATCTACCCTGGAACAACATTAGGGGAATAATAATATCCTAGAACAATATCAGGATTGTATCGCATGTTCTAGAACAGCATAAGAACATAGATAAAGTAAATCATATCTTGTAACAACATCAAGATTATACCTTTGCCCTGTAACAACATCAGGACATAAACAAGATACAAGATCTTTGTATTAGTGTAAGTACTTTAATATGAATCACTTTAGCAATCTTAGATCTTATCTCATTAATATGTTCAGATGACTTTGGGATAATTTAATTAATATCTCATGAGTTTTCCAGGTACGCCTTCTAATAATGGTTGGTTCACTAACCACGGCCAATGACCTAAAAGGGGAGGATGCACGTGAATCCTCTTCGTTGAACAACGGGAGCAGGCTAAACAACAGGAACTAGGTAGTAGCCACGCTACCCGCCCTATCTCATTAACTTTGGCGGCTCCTAAACAATAGTCTGGGTTCTATTTGTGTTATTAATCTTGCACCCTTACCTCAACAAGGTCTTTAGGTTTTCTCTAGATTTAAATCAAGAATTTGGTTTTCTGCCCACTGAGTTTAGGACGCGGGCCATGTGGTCAAAATACGGCCTGTGTCCCATCGGGTCAACACGGGCCGCGTTAGGGTAACGCGGGCCGTGTAGTATCTGGGGTTTCCACTGCCGCGTCCATGTCCGCCTCGTAGTGCACCATGTCGTTTTTGTCTGTGTTACTTGTCGTGTCGCCTTTCATCGTCCACCGAGTATAGCCCGTGCACGTTGCCCGTGTGTATCAACCCTCAACACGGACCACGCCTGGATGGCACGAACCGTGTGATTTCTAGGGTTTCCCCACCGCGGCGCATCTTCATGTTCCGCGTCCGCCGTGCATCACGTTCGCTATGCACACACCGTGAGCCGCTCGCGTCCGCCGTGTCTGTGTCGCCTGATCGTTCCCCGCATGCGATTGGGTCGTCCGCATTGTGCCTGCCGAGTCATCAGCCGCGCTCCGATTCTAAGTTGCCTGGTTCTAAGGTTTGCTCGGCCGCCGCGCTCCGATTCTGAGTTGCCTGGTTCTAGGGTTTGCTCGGCCGCCGCGCCCCATTCTGCGTCGGATCCACATGACGCGATCCGCATCAAATCAATGCGGGCCGTGTCGGGTCATCTTCCCCAGCCTCGACCGTCAAGCGTTTTCTCTGAATTTCAGGACCGTTTTTCAGTGGTTCTCAGATCCGATCATAATTATTTAATAGGGAAAATTTCCTCTTTCAATGTCCTTAAAATTACATAATAATCGCCTTAAAATTAAATTTGTCCTCGAATTTGGAGGTATAGAATAGAGATCCAACCAAATGGTTCACATCTAATCTTTTATCTCTTAAATCTCTTCCTTAACTCCTCAATTGTTCTTATATCTTCCAACTGCACAAATACTTATCAATTACATATCAATCCTCCTTGCTTCCAAAAATCCATAATCAAAATCATTTCTATTCTCATAGTCCTATGATCCTCATGCAAAATCATCTTCTTATGATCACTTGATAACTATAACAAATAACTTTTCACTAGATCTTTTATTCCTTGAAGACATCAATCAGATTAAGCTCCTAAAAGATCACGATTACAATTTCTTCTATTCAATTCATCAAATTCTAATATTCAATAATTGTCACACATCTTGATTGTCATGTAGTAGATAACCTTCTTAAAAATTTTGTTATACAAAATAATCAATATTTTTCTTTCCATTTCTATTACTTTATCAATCATAACATCCATTTGCACTTCTCTTACTATACTAAACTTGTGTCTATCATTAATTCATGTCATTCATAATTATCCACATGCATCATAATACTAATCAACTTAAGCCTCTTCTGTCATAGTTTGCAAATGCATATTTTCTTAATCATTTCTCAATCATCCTTCTCATTGTTTTCATATATCATTAATCTACCCAAACATACTCAATTTTTTCATAATTACGTTTGATCATACTCATCTTTGTACATCCTTGATATGATAGATTCTTAGGTAGCATAAAATACCTCCTAGTTTATTTGAGTATAGGAATCAAGGCATATGATCATGCAACTTAGTCATACCCCAAAAGTAGTAGTTTGAATATAGTGTCTGAATAAGGACTTTTACTTTGCACAAGATCTATAGTTTGATCATAACTTTCTTTGGATCTGGATGTTCCTTGATCTTACAGAAATTAGACTTATCATAATATCATACATGGTATTTGGATAAGAAAAAAAATTTCCAATTCATGTTCTCATATGTAACTTTAATCATGGACGATTTGATAGTTATTTTAATCAAAGGATATACACACCCTACATTTGCATATGTGTCTTATATTATTGTCCTCTATCTTAGACAAGATTGTCCTAGTTCATCTATACAGTCATCCATCATAGTCTTGCATTACTATGTAAGAAATCTCAATATGACATGTATAGATCTCTTTAATAAGACAAATCGAATCATGTCCAACTATATTCTTTTCTTACATGATCTATATAAAATCAACGGGCAAGAATCTCAATTTAAGTTTCATCGCATACTAGGTATTAAATTCATCACGTAGTCCACTAGAGGTTCATATTTCGTCATATAGGCATGGAATTCTAACTTCCTTAGATGACATGCTTTTCATATGCATTACACGGAAGTTTATCTTTAGGATACATCCATGTAACTCATCACTTTAATCTTTCATTTATTCTTCATAATTGAATTTATGAGATTTTCACCTTTATCTTTCTACATCCTCGAGGAATACTTACCTAAGCATCTCACATCCAATTGATATCCAGAAACTTTGATCCTTGAAAATCATTCTTTATTCATCATGTCCCCGAATAACCTTTTAAGAATCGGGTTATATCATTAATTATCATAATGTGACATCGTATCAATATCTCAATCATATATATTTTTTCAGGTGACTCTAATTTATATAAGAACTAGACCATAGGGATCCTCTATCATATCTTTTTCATCATTGGGATAATAATAAATCTCTATTTCAACCCTTGATCACATTGGTCTCACTATCTTGAGAATCTATTTTTTAGGTCACATCGACAATCATTGATCATACCCTATTTGATTGGAAACTTTTAACTTGTTGTGGTGTGATATCATTGACTCCCCTTTTTTTTGTCTAACTTCTCATTAAGTCATTTTATCTTCACCATTAGAAAATTCTTAGTGTGAGACAATAAAATTTTCCCATCACATGACCTCTCTAAAGTCAATGGGACAAGAACTCAAATTAAACTTCATCATATGCTTGGTGTTAAATCATCACCTAGTCCCTTGAGGCTCATTTCTTATCTTAAAGACATTTTGTCCTATGAGTTCTAATTTTCCTTGAGGTCATGTTCCTCTTAAACACCATATAGGAGATAATTGTTTCTTCCCGATCTTGAGTGGCTCTAGCCTAATGGCCAACAACATATTTAGGAGCCATTTATATGCTTATGTCATAAGATAATAATGTGAGTAATAACAATCTTAGTGTCTTACAAAAAGAAAACTTACTTCTGGTTGGTGCTACGACTGCTCGTGGTGTCTTGCACATGGACACTCTAACTACTCTGGGAACGTCAAGAGAGTCCCGACTTTAGGCTCTGATACCTAACTATAATGCCCCCAAACCCACATCCCGCCATGTGGCAAAGATGTGAACCTGTGGACGCTATTCTTTGTCTTATGCTTTGACCCTTTGACTAATCAATAAAAAATTACGGAATAAATATAAGGCAATGAAAACAAGACTGAGATGACTAAAAGGTCAATAGATAAAAATACGAAAGGTAAACAAACTGGGAGTCTACATGTCTCTCAATAACAAGGAGTTCAATATCTTGACAAATGGCCATACGACTCAATTATTCGAAATAGAGATATCTAATGATAAAGGAGACTCCAAAGACATCCATGTGCAGATAGGATCCACCGCGAGCTTCAGTCGTCGCACACCACCAGCATCAGGAATCCACCACAGCCTAGTTACCTATGGAATTCAACACAGGAGAAACGATATCCCATGAGCATAAAATGCTCAATATGTAAGGCATCAAGTACATAAGATAAGTAATAGATATCAACATGACAATGGATATTAAGATGGCATTTAATCAAGCTTTTTATATTATAATAGTCACAATGATAGGCAACAAAATCTAAGCATTCCGCAAGGTAAAGTCATACTTCATGGGGCAACATCAGAAGTTCATCCCTACCATCTACTCTAGAAGCAATATCAAGAAAGTGATCCTTATCCGGGGACAGCATTAGGAATACATCTACCCTGGAACAACATCAGGGGAATAACAATATCCTGGAACAGCATCAGGATTATATCTTGTTGAATCTAGGATCCCAAGATTGGTTTTGAATGATCACAAATTTGTAAGTGAACTCAGTCTGTACTAATGAACTTGTTTGAGCTGATTTCTGTAACAGGACATAGACAAGTTCAGTACAACGATCGACCTGAGCTAAAGGAATGGACGACCACTGCACATGTAATACACATCATGAAGAATCATATGTGTGCAGCGGGCGTCCTAAGGATATAAACGGTCGACCAGTAGAAGGAGGATGGAGGTCATATTAACAGCAATGTATATGGAGGAGGAGGCATATACGGTCGACCCAAAACATAAAGAGGGCGACCAGTATTAGACTGTGGGGGCAGTCAACAAGAAGATCGGTCGACCAGAGCTGAGGAGAGGGCAACCGACATTGATGGACTGTGGGGGGCAGTCAAGAAGAAGACCGGTCGATCAGAGTTAAAGAAAGGACGACCGGAGAAAAAGGCTTAAAGGAGGAGGACGCCCGATGAATGATGAATGGGCGACCCCAAGAACACATCTTCCAGACACATTTGGGGATCGGTCGTCCGGAGGGCTCAGGAGGAGACAGCGGACGACCGGAGCACTGCCAGGCCGAAGAGCGGACGTCCAGAGGGCTCAGGTGGAGACAGTGGACGCCCGGAGCAGAGGGCAGTGGAAGAGTGGTCGACCGCAGGTTGAGAGCGGGCGACCAGTGAACATCAGGCGAAGACAGAGGACGTCCGGAGGCTTGTGGTGTAGACAAGCGGGCGACCAGGTGTCTGTTAGCTGATGGGAGCCGAGGAGGCTGGTGAGGTCGACCGCAGGATTGGCGGGCGACCGGTGAAGTCTGTCAGAGGTCGTCCGGAGTCAGGAGAGGACAAGCGGTCGACCAGGTGATCTGACAGCGGAAAGGTGTTTGGGCGTCCGAGGATACTGACAGGTGGTCAGTGGGCGTCCAGTGGCTGTCTGGTGCAGACAGCGGGCGTCCGAGGTTCCAGGAGGGAATCTGCGGACGACCGGTACCTGTCAGAGGAAGCCTTGGGAGGAGCGTCCGGAGATCTCATGGGAGTGAGTGGGCGACCAAGGTACTGGCAGGTGGTGAAGCGGGCGTCCGAGGAACTCAGGTGGAAGAGCGGGCGTCCGGAAATGTTCCACGGGAGCGGCAGCCATCGAGAACTCAGGAGGAGTCAGAGTTGGACCGCAGCGGCAGCCATCGAGAGCTCAGGAGGAGTCAGAGTTGGACCGCAGGTGTCAGGTGCTGACACGGGCCCGAGTCGGTCGACTGTGGGGTGCAGCGGGCGACCGAAGGATCTCGGTCTTCAGTTCCTGGGAGAGTGGACATCCGGGATGCTGTAGTGAAGACAGCGGACGACCAGGGGAAGCTGAAGAGGGAAGTGCATGTCCAGGGTGGTCGAACGTAGGTGCCACGGGCGACCATGGATCCTGAGGGATCTTCAAAGCCAGGAGTGGGCGTCCGGGATGCTGTGGAAGACAGCGGACGTCCAGAGCGTTTGAAGATACGGGAACGGCAGCCAAGCGGTCGGTCACAGGAGATGGCGGACGACCGGTAAGCTTGTCAGGAGTCTTCAGTGCAGGTGGTGTCCAGGAGGCTGCGGAGTTCAGCGGGCGACCAGGGTTGTCGAGGATGGTCCAGGATGTCAAGCGGTCGGCCACAGGAGGTGGCGGACGACCAGGAGGCTTGGCGGACATCTTGCGAGACGGAGGTGCCCAGGATGCTGAAGGCAGCGGACGACCAGTGCAGCTGGAAGACGGTCCAGGAGGACAAGCGGTCGGCCATAGGTGACGGACGACCAGGATGCTTGGCGGACATGTCAAGGACGGTCGGCCACAGGTGGTGGCGGACGACCGTTGGAGCTTGACGGTCAGCTACACTCAGAGATGGGGCGTCCGGGATGCTGAAGGAGTTCAGCGGGCGACCATAGAGGAGTGGGAGCTGATGGAGGTCAAGATCGGTCGACCGAAGACGAAGCGCGGGCGACCGGTGGAGCTTGACCGACCTCTTCAAGTTGGAGAAGCGGACGTCCAGGATGCTGAAGGTGTTCAGCGGACGACCGGGCCAGTTGGAGAGGAGGACTCAAGTCAAGATCGGTCGGCCACAGGAGGTGGCGGACGACCGAGGGTTCTTGACTGAGGGAAAGACTTCGGACACTTGAAGCTGCGGAAGACCGGAGGCGAGCGGTGGACGACCGAAGCATCTGGCAGCAGTTCAAGTGGGGACTTCACCGAAGGAGCGGTCAACCGAAGCTGGAGCAGAGGTCGACCGGAGAAGTAGGTGAAGGTACTGTACTTGCATTAACGGCTAGTTTTCTGAGAGAGAGAGTTGGTCGTGTAGTGCAGAGTATAAATGTAATCTCAAGAGTCTTGAGAGGCTAACTTTGGCCATTTGAATTCTCTAAGAGTGCGAAAACGAGAGCCTTAGTTCCCCTTTGAGAAGGGTTCGAGAGAGCTTGAGAGATTACATGTAAGAGGTTGTTCTCCTTGTCCTCAGTACAAGAAAGGAGATTTGTAGGGAGCCTTCGCCCTTGAAGAAGGACTTAGTGAACTCCGAAGATCTCGTGGAGAAGATCGAAGCGGGGACGTAGGCCAGGAGTTCGGCCGAACCTCGATAACAAACTGTGTTTGTTCTTGTGTTTGTTCTTCTTACTCTTATCTCTCTCTATTTGTGTTTATATTCATACTTGTTTGCTTCCGCTACGCATAACACATTTAGATTAAGTAAAGAAGAACAAGAGATTTTTAAAATAGCAATTCACCCCCCCTCTCTTGGTGCCATTCTAGATCCTACACACGGGCCGTGATGAACCTGAATTAAAGCCTTAACCTCCATCGATGGTTCCACTCGTCGAACTCCAAAGTTTGTCCAGTATGATCAGTCCTCCTACATGGATGTTGTCTCTTCTAGTGTACCTGTTGCTTATGACTTTTCGTCCATATACTCTATTTTGTAAGTCCATGCAGGGCAACATAAGAGACATCAGAGACCGCCAGGAGAGGATTGAGAACATGGTCCGATGCATGCATGACTATCACGTTAACCAAAGGCACTATATCCATCACCGCCATCACCACCTAAGGAGTAGACTAGGTCATGTTTTTCTCTGTGTACTTTTTATTTCGAGTCTTTGTTTTCATGCATTTTGTACCCTCCCTTCGGCTAGGCCTTTAACATAGAGGACAATGATAGGTTTAAGCTTGGGGGAGTTAGTTGCATTCTCATGCATCATATTTGCTTATGCTTTGCATATTTGTTTATTGCATTATTATCATATTGTATTGCATAGTTATCTATCAATTAAAATCCAAAAAAAAATTGAAAAAAGTTGAAAACTCAAAAAGATCAAATTGTCTCATGGCTTGAATTGTTAATTTTCTGAGGATAATGTTCAAAAACATCTCGTAGATAGAGAAATTTCAATGCCTTAAGTTTATATCTTAGATTGTTCCCAAATAGAATATTAGACACTTAGACTACAATTTCTGGTTTATGTTTTGCATGTCCTTTGTATTATGTTGATAATAATTACTTCCTTACTGAATAATTAAGTGTATGTTGAGCTTATTACATCAATTAGGTTATATATTTATGATTGAAAACTTTTATGTTTAAGTAGTTAAGGAGGTTGTGACATGTGTTATCCGAAACCTTGGAGGGTTCGGGTTATTAGATCCTTAGGGGTTCTTGCCTGGTGACCTAAGGCCTTGTGGTTTAGGATCCACCGATCAAAAGCCCACTACATGGACCTCCTTTTGCAATATGGAAAAGCACACTAACAATCAATTCATTGCTATAATTCGAAGCTTAACTCAGAACTTAGGAGAGTTCGGGCGAGTAATCTCGAGGGTGCTTCATCACATGTTGCCCTAAGGCCTTCTGGTCTGGGTCATCAGTCGAAAGCCTCTACGCAGACCTCCTTGTGCAATCTTGTGTGAAGGCTAGAATCTGAAAAGAAAATTTAGCAAAAGAAATAAAAATTTGAAAACCAAATTAGTTTGTTAAGCTCAATATACACTTATGTCTTAAGTATTGAAGTTCTTATTTGATATACTAATAATTGGTGCATGTAGGGCCGAATTGGAAAGAGTTTAAATTGTTTAAGTATCAAGAGTCTGTGAGGCTGGGATGATATGGAAAGTGGAAAGAAGTTCTGATGATGAGTGCATAAATGAAGGCAAATGAATAGTAGTTATTCTGCGGGGTGGAAGCAATGATTGAAATTATAGTCTTGCTCTGAATATTGCTTGAGGACAAGCAAAATTCCAAGCTTGGGGGATTTGATGCATGCATTTACAACATATTTCAGGGCTTGCATTAGGCATTATTCTGAGTCATTTTCACATAGCATGATCGATTTCTATCTTTATTTATTTATATTTGTTCAAGTCCAGAATCTAGTCCTCTTTGGTGTTCTTTTGTAGAAAATCACTTGGAAAGGCCAAGGAAGGTATGGAAGTGACCTCAAACCACAAAGGAGCATCTTCACAATGGGTAATTCGAATATTCAGGATCCATCACGGGTCGTGACTATAAATTACGGGCCATGATGAATCAGTATTAGCTGCAGCAAAGTCCATAACGATCCGTTAAGATCACATCACGACCTCCATCGAAAGCAATGCAACCTCAACTCAAGAGTTATAGGCCCTAATAGCCTATTATGGGTCGTTATGGTGGACATCACGACCACAACGCTTGTATCACGACCTTCGTCGTAAGCATCGCAGGGTCAACACCGATTGTTATGGGCCGTGATGTCAGATTATGAGCCGTAATGGAGGGAGTCACAACCACGATGAGCTTATCACGACCTGCGCAAAAGCACTGCAATTACAAGTCCAGATTCATTATGGGGCATGATCACTCTTTACGGGCCGTAATATAGAAGAACTCAAAGATGCTCAGCTGCTCAACGCCCGAGTTACGGGGCGTGACTTATCATCACATGCCGTGACAATTCAAGGAACTCTAAAGAAACATATACTCACGGGCCGTGACATCCTGTCATGGACCGTGATGAAGATACACAGAATTCATATATTCGAGATGATTTGACGGTCAGAAAGTTTGAGATTTGATTGAAGACTTTAAAGATTGTATTTTATCATATTTCTAAGGATTTGAATAAGTTTTGTTGGACTTTCATCATCACCATTCATCAAAGGGAAGAATTGATCCAAGGGTCCACATGCAACATCGTCCAACCCTAGGAAACCTTGGAGTATAAGAGGATCTCGTATGCAACCTAAAAAGGGGATGCGGGGGATGTTGGGGATGAGAAGAGGATAGAAAAGAGAAGACTAGAGAATTAGAGCCATCAAATAGAGCAAGAATGCTAGAGAACAAAGACTATTCTGTAGGACTGCTGAGAAAGAGTCGGATAATACATCCATGAAGGAGTTGTTCAACATCTTCTAGACATCCAAAGAAGTAATCTCTTGTTCCATACCTTGTTTGGACGAAATCCTTTTTGTAATCAAGACAATCTATTCTGAATATTTTTTTGTTTTAGTTCATATTCATTGATAATATTGCTACTGTAGAACTTATATAGCTTTCGAAATGTCTTTGAATTGTTTCTTCATGAACATGTTTGCCTGAGTTTCTGAGTTTGAACAATTGATTATTAACTGTGTAGTGTGGTCAAAATTATTTGCAATTAATGTCCTGCGATTCTGATCCGTTAAGGGCGTTATCATTTGTGGTCTGTAAGGTCAACCCATTAAGGGTGGTTTAATAATCTAGGGAAACATCTTACTGCATTTTGTGTTTTCTTCCTGAGGATAGAACCGTTAAGAGGTATTTTCTGGATTGCTTAATATAACATAGTTGAGTTATTCGTTAAGGGAATTCATAACTTAAGTTTTCCTAACTATCTGAAGATTCGATAATTGATTCTCATCTTAGATATATCTGTTGTACAAGGTTCTGAAGTATTCATCTACAATTTGGTATTGTCCAAGCCCTATTCATCATCCCTATATTCCTATTATTAATTAGATTTACATGTCACGACCCCGGTTCAAACCTTAGTTTGACCCATAAGTCGCGACCTATTATGGTCGATCAAATATAATATGGCGGAAGCGTGCTAAAATCCATTTGATATTTCACATGGATATTATCAAAATGTAAACATGACACAGGCACTATATATATATATCTCAGAGCAAATCCACACTAGTTCACACTTGTACATTATACAACACTTTCTTTT
>LTAE01005503.1:11101-34227 GCA_001647135.1 Pontederia paniculata
ATACGATATATGAGTGCTATCTAGAAATAGAAGTGCCTTGTATTTCTTTTTGATGCTTATGAATATGAATGCAACTAGTGTTAGCGTGAATGCATGAAAGTGTCATTTCATAACCCTAGTTAGAATTGTGTTACCTTGAAAGAGGAATACATGATTATTGGAGTGAAGCAATAGTCGAATGCATGTCATATCACTATCTCCTTCACATGATCATCCTAAACGGATTCGAAACCCTAGAACATTTCTCTCCTATATTTACTCTCATTCTAGTGCTTAGTTCATTTACTTCTTTCACATTCATCTTCTTTAGTGTAATTGATAGCCTAGCATTTTCTCTCCTAACCCTAATCGTCTAGATAACAACTTGAGAACTATAATCCTAGTACTTGGTCGCTTCCTCGTGCGATCGATATTTTATTACTACAACAAAGCCCCGTCGCTTGCGGGACACTTGTCAGAAGCAATATGAATATAGAACATACTGGCAATCATCTTCAAGTTTCAACATCTTACTATAGGGGTTGGTGGAGTATGAGCATTAGATTGTCCAACAAAACAATGTTGCATTAGTTGTTGCATTTGGTTATCCATGGAGTTTCAAAAAAGTCAAGTGAACTTAAGCAAAAAATTAAACATACATGTATTTCAATTGCAAACAAAAGGGATAGATCCCTAACATAAGGGTATAACACCCTGAACAAAAGGGAATAAATCCCTAGACAATCAATCGGGGCCTTCCTCTTCATGCAATAGATTCAATAATAAAATATTAACAATCATTAAGTCTTATTGCAGTCTGTCCACTTCTAGGTTATCTTCAAAGACTCCCTGATCAATGCATTAATATCAAATAATAATTCAATAAATTCAGATAGTCGGTCAGAGCAAGTCATCCATTCAATAATTGGTATTTGTGCAACAAGGAACATAATCTACTTCGAAATCCAATCTCTAAATGGTCGATTAAGCATTAATCCCTTAATTAATCCAATGTAGGATCATGGCCCGTGAAAGTATTATCACGATCGTGACCCATAAGTTGTATACACGTTCTGCGAACAATCCATGAGCGTGAATCCAGTATCACGAGCGTGGGTTACAACTGCACGATCGTGACAATTGAGCTTAGGGGTGTGACTGAAGTGTTGATATTCCTCTTCAATATTCACGACCCATGACTTTGTTTTCAAGGGCATGATCTTCACTTCATGGTCATAATTCTTCATTTCGTGAGTGTGATGGTCTTACTTATGAGTGTGTGTGCGATCTCACTAGTGTGCTTTGTTGATGTCTCTATTCACGGGCGTGACTAGAGGTTCACGTGTCGTGACCTTCGATTCATAGTCGTGATATGCGGCTCACGGACATGGGAAGAATTCCAAAATATCTAAACTTTGTGAAAGACTTGGAGACCCCTTGGAACTTGATTCTACACTATAAATAGACATGTAAAGGACCTCCATAATGATAAAACAGTAAATTACTCCTCATAATTCTACATATTTCTGAAGAGCTGAGAAGTCAATCATTGGAGGAGAAGCCTAGAAGCTCCAATGAAGATCTAGAAGACGACATCATTCAACAGATTTGTTTGTTTTCTATTCTTATTTTTTAGGCTTGAACAATTTCGTGTTTAGGGATAAATTCTCTTTGAACCCTAGTTATCTCTTAGATTATTATTTATTAAATCTATGTGAACTTGCACCATATATTTTGATTATTATCGTCTAATTGAGATTTTCATTGACTTTAATCAAGAGATACTACTAATGGAATTTTTTTGCATTGGATTTTAGATTCAAATATTTTATTTTATTTTCTAAATACAGCCCGTTTCCTAGAGAAAATGACTCATTTTATCTCCTATTTCCCGGCCATTTCGAGTCACACGTTTCATCACCTGAGATCATTCTGTGTTCTTAGACGATGCGGTCTATTTTTCATTCATTTTTTGGTGTTTTCTAGGCCGTTTTTTGAGATTTTGAGTGGAAGTTTTTATGCATTTCGAAGGGAATTTATGGATTGTGGGTTGTTAATCACTCGAGAGAGGTTTAACAATTTAGGGTTTGTTGTTTATTGCACCTTAATTTAATTTAATGAGGATCGATTTGGTTCAAACTTTCTTTAGTTAAGATTAAATTAAGATAGTTAGGTAATCTGAAAGGAGTCCTATATTTTTAACACAACTCTACCATCACAAGAGTGCAAATTTACATTTCTTTAACTTTTATTCCAAGAGATAATTACGGGGAGATAAAACCCTAATCCCAATCAAACTATCTGTCGATCAATTTTTTATCTTTTCTTTTCCATCTTTTCTTATCTCATTTTATCTTTTCTTTTTCCTAATTCATTGAAAATCATTATTTGAATTTCGTGATGAAGTTTTAGAAGTCTAAAATTCACAATCCTCATGGTTTCGACACTCTACTCATCTCTTGATTACTTGTGCGACTAATATACTTGTTGAATTTTTTACATGTGATTTTTCACATCAATCCTCATCACGGCGTGGTATCCATCTTCATGGTTGTGTTATAGGTTCACGGTCGTGAACTCCATTTCACGGTCATGACCAAAGAGGTTGCACTATTATCTGATGGGGTCACGCCTTATTATGACTATGTATGGTCTTGACTGAAGCCTCATCATTAACCTCCCCATGTCACGGCTCGTGAACCATTGGTTACGGCCGTGACCGAATGTTTTAGGGTGCGGTTTTGCCCTTTTCTCCTGTTCTTCTTGTTTCTTTTTAGTACAGTGGTTTTCATATCATAGGAGATCACTCAACTTTAAACCCTATGGATTTTTACTAGTACAAACATTAACATATGAATAATGAATTCATATCTTACATAATCCCTAAACAAATCAAATCATACTTGAGGTTAAATAGTGATTCTAGGCATGAACATCATCACTAGGTTATAAATCAATATTCCAACTCTTATTCCACGAAATCTAATCAAACTAGATGGCAACAAAGATTCCAAATCATCATACAATGTCTTCCATGGCATAAAACCTAATGTACAATTAATCTATTAGGAGGAGTCTATCTAGAGGGATCCTCCTGTACATGATTTATAATTTTAATCTAGAAATGATACTGTTAACGATCTTTCATAATTTCCTCTATTTAATAATACATATGTGCAAGAACTTAAAGTTGATCGTCAATTTACATACGTTTGATTTAATGATCTAACTTTTTCTTCTTCCTTGTCCGCATTTGTCCTCCTGAGTCTCCTTCTGTGATAGATCCTTTTCACGAGCTTCTCCTAAAGAGTTTTAGCATAGGATCTAAGTAGAAAGAAGAGGGAGCAACAAAAGAGAGAAAAACCTTAAAGGAGCGTTAGGAAAATAGTTTCTTACCTATGCTTCCGGAGAGAGAGGAGAAAATAAAGGGAACTCTTGATGGCTAGGTCTCGAGGAAAAAGAAATCAAAAGAATTTTTCTTTTCTGTGAGGACCTACTTATAAGGCTCTACATAGATTTTTCTTTTATTTTAACTAATTAACCTCTATTATTTAGATCTAGCCTAGAATCCTAATTAAAATATTAATATATTAATTTAGAATCGTGTGTAATACAAAATCAATATAAAAAGTGAAGGGATACTAAAATATTCACTATTTCCATATTTTAGAAAATAAAAATAATGTAAACACTTATTTTAATATAAATCATTATTTATTTTTTATCCTAATACTAGAATGTGATCTCACTTATTATAGTTGTTAACTCCAATCTCGCGAATTAGTCCTCATTGTCAAGACAAAAAAATACTGAATTTTGTATTTAGGGTTATTTCGATAAATTTAATTTTAACCCTCACTTATAAAGTTGAACACAAGTAACTCGGACAAATAATCCGTATAAGAAAGAAGGGCTTTGGGCCGCCAAATGAAATCAAATCACTCACTCTTCGGAAACCCAATTCATTTTCATGATTTATCAAATGACCCTTTGGCCCTTAAAAATAAAAGAAAATAATATGAGCACACATCCGCAAGGGAGACATGGGAGAGGGGGAAGATGGCCTCCCTCCCCTTCATTTTAATTTTTTCTTAATGTTTTTGTTTTTTACTTTTGAAAGTTTAGAAATAAAGAATGCAAATCAAAATTCAATTCTAACCAGTTAAACTAAAATCCTCATTATTAATTTCACATTAACTAAAGTTTTTTCAATAATTAAAATGCATAACCCTGGCCACTTACAATTTTCAGCCGACTTGAGAAGTTAATTATGGAAGGCTTCTAATATTTCTTTCCTCATATACAACGTGCTTGCCAATAAACTCATCAGTGCTGACATGATCAATTATTATTATTATTATTATAAACACATAAAACCAACATGACACAGGAAAAAAAAAACAAAAATCCTATAAATAGCATGGAGGAAGAATTAGTTAGGGAGAAGAGAGAACAAATTAATTAATATATTAACAGACATCTACCGGAAGGAAAAAAAAAATAACAGACTCGAAAGCCTACAAATTATTACGGAAAGCAACGTGCAAGGCTTAAAGCTGGGAAAAATTTTGCAGGCTTCAAGAGCAAAACGCTTCACACGCCCCCTGCAAACACCATTAAAGTATCAGAGATCTCATCTCTCCCGCTCTTGCATTGGCGATCTCATCTTTCCAACTGCATGCATGCATGCAGCGTAGTTGTATAGTTTGTTCTTGATCGGATTGCTTGCACCCACGCTCGCCTTTGTCGGTCCTCCTCCATGAAGCTGGGCGCCTTGCTCGAAATGCCCAACGGAGACAGCCCCGTGGCCTGGCGCTCCGAAGACTGGACGTCGTCGGCGAAGCCCGGCGCCATCGCCACCTTCAACATCGATGCTGAAATGGGTGAGTTCATTGGTATTATATCATATAGCACTATTGTATTAGAGTGTATAACATATGCGTGTTAATTTTGCGGCGTGCTCAGCGAGGAGGCGGTTCGAGGTCGTGGAATGGTTGAACGGCTTGTTCCCGGGCCTCCGCATGCTTCCAGACGCGTCGGACGACGAGCTCCGGGAGCGGCTGCGCGACGGCACAATTCTGTCGGACATCCTGAAGAAGTTTAGTTGCCGCGAGTTTTGCTCAGAGGAGGTTTGCGTACAGGGAAATGACGCAACTTTTTGACCGCCAACGCGTTTATTACTCGTCTTTTGATTGACGTTGTCGTCACCTATTTCGTTTTGCAGGCCGAGAATGTTGACTACGTCTCCGATGATGACGAGCGCGTGGAGAGTATAAGGAGGTTTAGTTCAACTGTGGAACGCATGGGTTTTCCTGGCTTCAAAGTTTCAGACCTCGAACAGGTCAAAATTACCCCTTTCCTGCAATTAACTCAGGGTCACAGATGCATGGAGGGTTTAATCGATTAGATCTTTTCTACTGATCAGGGACTGAACTCCTCGGTGGTGTATTGCCTTTGGTCTCTCAAGGATCATGTTAAATCTGATCTTGGTGGGGAGAAGGATGCGAATTTGGCAGCTAAAGGCACAGAGGAAGCAAGAAAGGGGTTGAATGGCCATGAAAGAAGCCAGTCAGATACAGCTGATAGTTTGCGGGAAGACGTCCAAGGTGCACAGAGTACTTTAGTCTCGAGTGAGGAGAGGAGGCGTAGCTTCGGGGATCTCAGGATTCATCCTGCTTTCCGGAGTCCGGCGATGTCAGGTATGATGCCGTTTTAATGGACTTCCTTCTGCCTTTCATATATTTGTTGTAATAGCAACAAGAACACTAGCTGCCCACAAAAAAGAAGTTAGCAAATTTCAGATTGATAGAGAGGCAAATTAATTGCTTTAGCTTCGTTATCTTCATTCATATGAATCATATTCACTGATTAATGTGTCCCACCAAGTTGCAATAATCACAATTTATGTTGTTTTAGTTTATATTGCGTTGTTCTTATTCCGACGACAGCTTTTTATAACTCTATTCAAGAAATTAAATAACCTTTGTGCTTCTATTCAATCTTATGTCCAGATCAGGTCTAGTGAGGGATTATTTTGTAAAATAATGCAGTTCACTTACACTTGATATTCTTGCCGAAAACAAAACTTACACATGCATCTTATTGCGTTTGCTGTCTAGAAGTCTTTCTTTGTACAACAGTGATGCTCATATTTTAATTAGAGAATTTCACATTATTTTATATTTTTTTTCTCAGTTATCTGGTAAGACCTTGCAAAAGTAAACCAAACTAGTATTTATTCAATACAAAAGCAAGACATACTTTTCTAACTGCAAGACTTAATCAAGGGATTTCAACGTTCAAAATTTAATCAAACATAAAAGTTAATAGGAAATAAATCTTAACCAAATGTAGCTTAGGCTTCCTAGAATATTCAATTGTTAACTATCTAATGTATCTGTCTTCGAATTTTTTAATTCAACCTTGATCCTGAACACTTATCTGGCATTATTGTTCATCTCAGTAACATTGCTTGCATTGTTCCAAACACAATTCACAGTAGAAAATTTAGCCCAAGTTCATAGTATTAACAAATTAGTTTTCAATTTTTTTGAAGCTTTACTTCGGACTAATTAACTAGGTGCTCCTTTCCTACTTTGTTAGCTAATATGACATCCTTCACTGATGCTAATACACATCCTTTTGGCGCAAGGAAATTGATACCTTAAACCAAACATGGCACATCAAATTGGCTCACTTATCCTTTAACCTAAACTTGAGCAAGAGGTGACTCACTTACCCTCTGGCCTAAACTTGGCATAACAATGCATGATGACTTTTAGCTTCACTCTCCCTCTGCTCTTCAGTTTTTTGGTGATAATGCCAGTTGTTCTAGTGGATCCTCCTTGTGATTCATGTTACTAAGATGAGCATTTTTATAGTTTGGATTCATGTTTAATAAATTCCAAGAACTAATCAGAAATTTCGTCTTCGTACGAAGCAGCCACATCGATGCTGAAAATCAATTTCATTACCATGGTAGCCATTTTGTTATTCCTGATGTGCATGCAATACTCATTGACCTTTTTCATTGTAGAGCCTACAACTCCTCAGTCTCATCATGGTGGAAACAAGTCATACGAGTCTTTTCAACTAAGACAAGGACGATACCATTATCTTTCTGCTGCTAAAGTTTTAGAGATGACGAAATCAAATAGTTTAGATGTAAACTTTCTACCGTTTTTAACTGCACATAATTTTAACTTGCTATATGGCTTATGCTCGATATTTAGTAAATCTCTTGTGAAATATTTGATTGCAGAATGCACCGACTCAATCTCTTCTAAGTGTTGCAATTGGGATTCTTGATGAAAGCATTGAAAGGAAAAATGGAGAAATTACTCATGTATGTTTGAGGTTTATTTATGTTGAAAAAAATTGCAATATTAAATGATTTTCTTTCCTTCTATAATTGATGACTTACTAGTTACTATATTTCACGTATGTTATTTTAGCTTTATAAGCATTAAAGTTTAGTCAAGTTAAAGATTGAATCTAATAGGTTTGTTTTTCCCTCTTAGTGTGTAGCTTGTCTCTTAAGGAAAGTCGTGCAGGAAATTGAACGACGTATTTCAACTCAAGCAGAACATATAAGAAATGTTAGTGTCTCCTTACTTCAAATGTTTCTATTTAGCATATCAAGCAATCTGTACTTTACATCTAACAAAGCCACATTTCTCATCTGTCTTTAGCAAAATAACCTAATTAAAGCACGTGAAGAGAAATATCAATCTAGAATTAAGGTCCTTGAAACGCTGGCAAATGGAACCAGTGAAGAAACACAGGTATTTTCAACGCAGAAGCATATTGTGTTTTCGTGTTATCTCTAGTGTCACAGAAAATGATATTTTTGTCCTTGTTTCAGGTAGCCAAGAGCCAAATCCAGCCACTAAAGGTATGGTTCTTTATCACTAGTGTCCCTGTTCGACATCTCTATTTTCACTAAATTCTATGTTTAGGTTCATAATTTTCATGATATTTTTGTTGTTATCTACATTGTTGGTTAATATGCTTGCTATTTGTTGCTTTCTTAATGCCTCATATGAATTTACTCCAAGATTTAGCGATCGTTTCTAAGATTCATGTCACAATAAGTTGTATCTTTTCTATTTTAAGCATAAAAGAGAGCTCCGAACTAGCAACTAAAATCATACAAGGTTACTCATCTAAACATGTACTAAATAAAGAAACTTTATTGCGATGAAAAATGTTCTAATGCTATTGTTTCAAGTCCGTCAAAAAATAGAACTTTTAGCTTTTTTTATTATGAGTTGTATCTCATTTATGGAATAATCTAACAGGGTGAACAACAAAAATTAAAATTTTAGCATAATTAAATAATAATTGTGATATTTCCTTGTTTGTCTGCCTTTGTGACTGTATGAATTCAAGAATGAAAGATTGTCAGGAAAGGGTCTTGCCACAATGAATGTGTGGAAGGTTTACATTCTTGAAGAATCTTCCTGCTTTATGCTTGAATATTCTCCTATTTAGGAAGTTCTGAAGGAAAATAATACTTTGAGGAAACTATTTTTCGAAAACAAAATTTATTTCATGCATTTGGCTATGAATAAAAAATAAAAAATAAAAAATATAAGTTAATTAATTATTTGACCTATAACATGTAAGTTGGCGTCTTGGGGGAAAATGTTTCCTTTCAAAAAGAGGGGAAACATTTCCCCAGTATTGTATATAAGTTTTTGTCAATGGAAGTCCTGTCGACCGATACTTTCCCTGTTGAAAGACACCTGAAAATAGAGAAAAAACATTTTCCTGAAAGATATCTTCCGCCAAATCATTAAGTATCAGAGATCCTTCAACTTGGGATGAGAACTTATATTTTCCTCTTGATCCAAGGTATTTATTCTGGAAAAGAGTTTGAGTGTTAGGAGGAATATGATTGTTTTTTCTAATATGAAAGTATGAATACAAGTCAATTAGCTAGGCATTTCTATATGCCTTGATATCAATTCTAGTTATGGAAATTCTATGAACAAATAAAAATATAATAGATGATATTTTTACCATCATTAAAAATAGATAGTCTATTTGTTAAGACAAAATCTAAATCGTAAATCACTTAGGATAGAGTATGAACCATATATCTCTTTATTTTTCTATTCCTTGGAGATCATCTTGTATCAAGTGTCTTTAATGTAGCCCATTGTTCTTCAATGATTTGATCTTTAAGTTTTCCACAAGTCTTCAATCTTCTTGGCTTTGACACTTGGTCTGTTGATTTATTATTGTTCTTGGTCTATAGTTGGCTCTTCATATGCCTTCTTAGTTCACTTTAGTTATTCTTTCATTTCAAAAAACCGCCGTTAGAATGGATTGCCACTAGTATGGTCAACTATATTGAGTTTGAGAATTTCATTAGGTATTAACCCTGTGTCTTCTGAAAGCTTCAGGACATTAGTCTTACAATCGACCCATATTATGCCAATTATTTACTGGCATGCCCAAGGACGACTTTGAATAACTAGGTATTTATGACTAGTTAGAATACTCGTCTAAGTTGTATTGCTATCTCTAATGCATCGGTACTTTATTTTATCTGAGTAATTGTATCGGGAATGCAACAGTTAGGGTATGTTTCACATACGCATAGACACACAATGCACATGCCCAAGTATGTACCAAATAACTAAATATCTTTTTAGAAAAAATGAGTATGCGTTTGGTACATATTTAGATATGGCATGAACATTTTTATAAAAGAACTGTTCTAAAAATTTAAAAAATATTTAAACATATTGAGAGGTTTATTTGGGTCTAAAATATACATTTTAGTTAAATGAAAATAGATTAATTAAAAATCAACTTCTATTGTTTTCCCTAAATTAATCCACACAAAGTTTTGATTTGAAATGATAAAGTAGACAACATAATACGAAAAAGAAAAATAAGTACTTAAGTAGACCAGTGAAGCTTGCTTGAGATGCTAATATATTTATAACAAATATTCTGATTTACAAGTGGTTTTATATAAAATTCTAGGTGACTTGTGTATTTTGAATTATAAAATTATATTTATTATATTATATGTAATTATTCAATATATATGCTGTAGTCATTCTTTTGATTTGAAAATTGACCTACCTTATGCTTGTATCCAGTATCGGTATCGCATATGTACTTGTGCAACATATCTTTCTATTATGGAACAACAATCACTATTTCATATTTTGTTTTTCCAATAATATGAGACCACACTAAATTTCAATACTTGCAAACTTGTTTTGTTTTCTAAAGCAGTTTCATTTATCTTCATATGAAGGAAATATTTATAGATGTTTAAATTCATGTTGTAAAATAGAATAGAGCAGTGTTGGAAATTTCATAAATATTACATAATAAATTAAGAAAGCAACCTAATAAGTATTAGCTTGTAAATCCCAGTTATAAGAATTGGCTGACATTATTTACGACAAGTTAAGAAGATAATGGTGCAACACCAAATGGATATTCATAATGCTTAACTACCAACGAGGGTTGGTTTAGGTGAAAAGAGGTATGTTTCTGCTTACGCAAGGTCTCGAGTTTGATTACTTGTATATGCAGAAAATACCCACTAAAAATCTCACCGCCGTAACCAACTCTCTGACCTAAACTAGATTAGTTGGGTGCAGCTCCAGGACACTGGGATGGCTACCAAAAAAATATTATTAACTTTATTTATGAAAATTTGAACTTTAAATAGTTTTAAGTTAAAAGTTACTCTGTTTGCAGGCAGACAAAAGCAAAACTGAAGATAGAAAGAAATTTGAAGAGGACACTGAAAGGTTCACAAAGGAAAAGGAAAATAGTGACAGGATAATTGCAAACTTGCGACAAGATTTAGAAGCAACAAGAAAGTCATATGAGGAGAAATTTGAGAGTCTTAAATCAAAATCCCTGCAATCTCAAATAGAGTTAGAAAAACAAATAAAGGAGAGAGAAATCCTTCTAGTGGAATCAAGAAAGAGGATTAAGGAGCTTGAGGAAGCATCTGAAACCAGATGCCAAATTTGGAACCAAAAGGAACATATTTTTGAAAACTTTATGCTTGCTCAATTGCATTCATTGCAGGTATTGCATCTTCAGATCTGTCGACATCATTACTAATTAATTATAAATAACTAATGTCACACTTGTCATAGGATTTGAGATTTTCCTCCAATACAATCAAGCTTGAGCTTGTCAATGCTCAAAAGCAATGGTGTGAAGAAGTTTCAAACTTTGGTATGGTTTTGCTCATTTTAATGTAACTTTACAGTAGAGATTCAATCTTATATATCCATATTCATTTTCTTCAGGAAATAAGTTGAAAGTATTAGTAGATGCTGCAGAAAGTTACCATGCCGTTCTTGCAGAAAATCGAAATTTATACAATGAAGTTCAAGAACTAAAAGGTGCCTTTTCCTCATGGAAATCTGAAATATATTTTGACATTAATTTTACAATTTTTTATATTTTCTTTTTTTTCTTGCTTTTGGTTTTAAAAACAGGAAATATTAGAGTATATTCTCGTGTAAGACCATTTCTTGAAGGAGAAAATCCGAAACAAACTACCATAGAGTATATTAGTGAGAATGGTGAGCTTGTTCTCACTAATCCTTCCAAATCCAAACAAGGCAAAGATGGGCATAAGATGTTCAAGTTTAACAAAGTATTTGGTCCAGCGACTACTCAAGGTTTTGTCTCTTCTAACCGTGAAACTTATTTTACTATTTGACATGCTTAACAATATTCATATCAATCTGTTCCTACAATACTTTTCATTTTTTTTTAACAATAGATTTCAGGAATATAACTCATTTCATTCTCAAACATATTCAGAGGAGGTGTTTTTGGACATTCAACCTTTGGTTCGATCAGTTCTTGATGGCTTTAATGTATGCATCTTTGCTTATGGCCAAACTGGGTCAGGAAAAACATACACAATGGTATAATTATTTTCGCAATTTACTCAAATCTTGACGAATCATTTTTAGATCAGTTACAATGCAATACTTGCAATATCCATTGAATACTGTGGCCGTTGTGTTGATTAAAGATGCTTCATTCAGACTGGACCTTCTTCAGCAACAGAAAAGGAGTGGGGTGTCAATTATCGAGCACTGAGTGACCTTTTCCACATCTCTCATAACAGGAGAGACACCATCATGTATGAAGTCTATGTTCAGATGGTCGAAATATATAATGAACAAGTGCGTGATCTCCTTGCGACCGATGGCTCACAAAAGAAATATCCTTTCGTGCAAACATCTATTTCATCTTTGTATCTTCTAGTAATCTCTTCTATAAATGATAGAGGTCATGTCATGTTAAGTAAAAAATTTTGAGTTCTACACATCATTTATTTCTATACAATATTTATTATAACCACTTCAAAATATTCCTCGGTTTAAATATTACAAGATTCATGAATATATGATCTAGGCTTTTTAGCTTACATTATTTTAAGTGATGAGCTTTTCCCTTTAACTTGCACACACTTGGGATTTTGAATACTTCCCAACCTGATGGCCTTGCTGTACCTGATGCAACTATGCTTCCTGTCACTTCAACTTCTGATGTGCTAGATTTGATGCAAATAGGACTGTCCAACAGGGTTGTTGGAGCCACAGCTCTTAATGAAAGAAGCAGTCGTTCACACAGGTTTGTGTTCTGTTATTTATATTCTGGTGCTGTTCTTGCTATTGATCATTCTAAAGTTAATCATGTGTTACAGCATTGTAATCATTCATGTTCGAGGTACGGATTTGAAAACTGGAGATTACTTGCGTGGTTCTCTTCATCTAGTGGATCTTGCTGGAAGTGAGAGAGTGGATCGTTCTGAAGTTACTGGAGATAGACTTAAGGAAGCACAACATATCAATAAATCTCTATCGGCCCTTGGAGATGTAATATTTTCTTTATCACAAAAGAGTGCTCATGTGCCATACAGAAATAGCAAGCTTACCCAATTACTACAAAGTTCATTAGGTGCTTTATTATTTTCCCTTTGGTTTTAGTGGGATAATTGTAATATTTTTGTTCGACTCTGAAATACATATTTATTTGCTCTGCAGGTGGACATGCAAAAACACTTATGTTTGTACAGATAAATCCAGATGTAGGATCATATTCTGAGACTTTAAGTACATTAAAGTTTGCCGAGAGGGTTGCAGGAGTGGAGTTAGGTGCTGCGAAGAGTCAAAAGGAGGGCAAAGATATCAGAGACTTAACGGAACAGGTTTATTTTATTCACATTAATTTTCATAAACGCCACCTTTCTTGGTTAAATGGACAATTCTATGAATCCTTTTATAATGTATGTAATCTAAAACAGCCAGTTAACATATTTTCTCAATGAAAGGATAAATACATAGGCAAAAGAAAATTCTTTCCATTTGAAACCATTGAGTGAACATATGCCAAACTTTCCATTTTTCTCTTTTTGTCTTGTTTTACTACTTGTTTTTATTGTATAATTGTTTCTTGTCTTTTAGTTTCTCTTCAATTAACGTATTATGCATGTATTAGTTTTAGCTCCCCTCTATACATTTCTATGCTAGAAGTTGGAATCTTGTGTCCATATGGAGCATAGAAGGTGAATTTCAGATATGGTATAAGCGTGTAAGAGACATCGCACCGTGATGTTGTTTCTCACAATCAAAATATAGAACTAATGCTGAGTTTAGATCACATATTTAAGATGACTGTTTTGAGATTCTTGTAACTTTTCTGCTGAAATGTCTGTCCATGAAAACTCTTTTATCTTCCTTTTGAAAAGAAAACATTATCTGTGTCCACAATGCAGCTGATGGTGATCTTGCTAGGGTTACACATATAGTGCATAATGAATTGTATTTTTCATCGCTTGGATATATAATTACTTAGTGGATAATTTCATAGTATCATTTTCATGGTTAAGTTTGTCGCATTGGGATATTCTAGATGTTCCTTCTGGTATTTCTGATTGCAGAGATTGTCAAAGAAATATATGCCTTTTTATCATCTCATACACACATTTTAATAGCTGGATAAGGGGTACAAAAATCATATTGATTAAGTGTATAAAGGTAGCATTAATTTATTTTTTGTTGATAGAAATGGTTGGGTGTCGGTTGAATTCCATGTCTAAACTGATCTTTTAGTTTAATGCTGAAAGGCTAAAATAGTTGAAACTACTAGTTACAAATTCTTCATAAGTTATCGTTCTAAAAAAACTAAAAGAAATATCATAATAATTTTAGTTCCCATTCATCTCACCTTAAATATTGTTTATTTTACCATATGAGAACTTCAAATAATCCTGGTTTGAAACTGCAGATAGCATCACTTAGAGATACACTTGCAAGGAAAGATGAAGAGATCGAGCATTTGCAACAAATCAATGACATTAAATCTAGTAGTCTGAAGTTTGAAAGACATAATAGCAACTCGATGAAACATTCCTACTCTCTTCCTGCTTCTATTTCAATGCTGCGTGGAGCCGCAAAACAAGACCGGATGACAACTAATGGAAGCATAACTAGTAAATATAAGTCATCTTCAGATTCTGAAAACTGTTCAGAGTTTATTGCTGAGTATTCAGAATGTGGTTCACAAATATCAACAGATGACCATAAACACCAAAATGAAATCATAGACCAGCAAAAGTTAACTAGAAGCATCCCAGGTCAGAATTCTGGAGACTTGGAACTTTTGAGCTTTGGTGATGCCGATTCAGATGAAAGACTGAGTGACATATCTGATGGAGTTCTTTCCATGGGGGCAGAAACAGATGGCTCAATAGGAAGTGTTGTTGAATTCAGCTTGTTCCCTGAACAAGGAAAATCATCACCAATTAAAAAGAATATAAAGTAAGTAAATATTTTTCACTGCTTGAAAATTACATTTTAATTCTCATGAAAAATATTTTGGTGATTCACTTCTACCATTACAATTTTTTCTCGTGGGATGATTGAAAGCGTGCATTGTGCATTATGATGGGGAGATATGTAGGCAGAATTTGGTTGTGTTACAAAGGTGGAGGACATCTTTTATGCAGTAGATAAGCTTTTACAGATTATGGAGAGGTTAGATAAACTTAAATTATACAGGAATCGTGATTAGTCAAAATATGCATTTCTAATATGTTCTATTGCCTACAAAAGTGTGGCTAAACCAGATGAGTCGAAGGACCTATAATTACATGGTATATATTCCCGAATGAGAAGCAGTAACAATATCTGGCTTGTTTATGATACTGTGAATTATCGGCCCTATGATTATATGAATTGGTAGCTTCTCCGTAGGCTTTCATAGCATTGACGTGCATTATTTGTTGTTGATAGTGCCACTTGAAAGACTATATCCAGCAATATGTTAATTAGTACCACACAACATTTTCTTCAGGAATAAAGTTCCAGCACGAGTTCCTAAACCACCACTGCAGAAAGCTGGACAGCCGGTTTCAGCAACCCGACCAAAATCAAAAGACATTACAAGGCTACCAAGTAAGTTCAATTTTGCTTAATCTAGCAAATAAAAATGTTCTATTTAATGCTTGACGCCAAAAAGGAATCATCGTTAGTAATTATTGAAACAGATCTTTCAAGAGAGATGCAATTACTTATAAGGATGCTAGCAAATTTGATGCAAATCGTTTTACAAATATGTAGCAAATAAAATGTTTTAATATAACTTTGGCTCTAGCTAACTTTCATTGACATAATTCTCCTCTTCTGAAAGGGCTTTTTTTTTTCTACTACAGATGTAGATTATCTACTTTCTACTAAAAACATGACCATATGAAAAATTATATTTCTACTGGTTACTCTGATTATTTCAGGCACGAGAAAGGTTGCAACAAGCCAAGCGGTGACAGTGCCTTCATCTAAGGTTCTCGCTTCAAGACGTTGGCAGTAAAGAAACCATATATTATGAAATTGCTTTGTGCATAATGTACAACATTTAATTAGAAAATAATGTACAACTTTGCAAAGTAAAGTTTTTGTGTCCGCATTGAGCAACTACGTCCAATTTGCTTAGCTTTGTATTTCCCAGGCATAATTAACAGCATGCCTGGGATTGATATAATTTCTGTATATTGATACAGTTGTGAGTATTACGTAATTATGATGCTGAGCACATGCTATTGCCTGCATGCAATTGAGAAAATGACATGTTCCTGTTGCATTTGTATTTGAAAGTTCTTCGTTGAAAGGTTCATATTAGATTTAAAGTATTAAGATGAACTCCCAAGCACAAGTTGGCCGGGTATGTGTTACAACTTAGAGAGAAGATACAAGAGAAGATACAACACAAAGGGTATCACAGAAGGAGTTAAGAAGGAAATCAGGAAGAAAAAGCATAAAGCCAAGTCATTTACATGATTTTGTAACAGAATAAACATGTATCTGTCAATATTACATAAGAATATATAATATCAAGAAACGGTTGGGAGACAGTTGACAAAATACATATAAATGGAAAATACAAGCAAAGAGAGTTCTTATCTTTCTACATTTTAGATCAAAAACTATCTACAATTCCTTATCTTGTTCTTGGAGCTGAGGAGCTCGAATACCTCCATTCTTCTTAGTTCTTTTGTTGCAGCATCGTCCGACCATCGTCGAGCACCTGCAAGGAAGAACCTGTTAGAGCAACCGGCGAGAGAGAGGAAGAAGTAAGGAGTTGGAAGGATCCTTATCTGAGTAGATCTGGAAGCTTTCGAAAGGAATCGTCACGGGCATTCAAACCCTAGAATTCTTCAGGAATAGATCAGGAGGTGAGACAAAATTAGGTTGCTGCTTATATATTTCTTTCGACGAATTCCATGAGGTTGTCTGGGCGCGCGTGCAGAAGTGGGTTGCGGCATTGTTTGGGCTCTACAGTTCTGGGCTCAACAATTTGGTGCTCTTGTTTGTTCTTCTGATTCAGTTCTCTGGGTTTTCTTGGTCTTCAATTGCCTTTATTTGGTTTTATGCTTTTGGTTGATCTTGGCAATGGCTGATGGTACACGTTGGTCCCGTATAGAAGAAGCTGTGATCAAGATGCAATCCTTTATGGAACAACAATTAAATTCCGTGAATGAAAGTTTGACTGCATTAAATAAAAAGTATGATAATCTTGCACAACAAATGGATACATGTCTAGGGCAGGGCAACACTTGACAGACTAATCAGAGTTCGGTTCCTACTACAAATCCTTCTACTTCTGATACAAGGGTTAATGAGGTTACTTCTATTCTCAGAAATGTTAAACTTCTTGGCCACAGTTTTTAAAAGCTAGGTTTGGTCCATCTGAATTTGAGGATCATCAAGGTGCATTATCCAAATTAGTTCAATCAGGATCTGTTACTACTTATCAATCTGAGTTTTAGGCACTCTCTAATAGAGTAGTGGGTCTTTCAGAATCTTTTTTACTTTCCTGTTTTATTTCAGGATTGAAGCTACATATTACAAGGGAACTGTTAGCTTTTCAGCCTAAGTCATTGATGCAGGCTATTGGTTTAGCCAAATTACAAGAAGAAAAATTTAATGATGTTTTGCATCTATCTCCACATACTTAGTATTCTCAATCATCTACTGGATCTATGACTAATAAGCCTTTGTTAATGAGACCACCATCTTTATCTGGTAGTGTGTCTTCAACACCTAATTCTGCATTTATTTCTAATCCTATAGTTCCTAAATCTGCAGTAGGTGCTCCTATTTTACTAGTTAAGAGGCTCTCTGCCTCTGAGATGCTGGCTAGACGAGAGAAAGATCTAAGCTATAACTGTGATGAGAAATTTCATAGAGGTCATAAATGTAAACAACAATTTTTATTACTCTTAGCTATGGAAGGAGAGGATTCTGAGGTATCAACTTTGTTGAGCAATACAGATTCAGTTCAGGAATCCTTGGAAATCAGTTTACATGCACTGGCTGGGGTTCCTAAGCCTCAAACTTTGAGATTGCAGGGGATGATATTGGGTTTTCAGGTTACTATTCTGGTGGACAGTGGTTCTACTCACAATTTTATTAGAGATAGAATTGTTTCTCAATTGGGTTTGCAAGTTTTACCTTCTCCCTACTTTAGTGTTATGATTGGTAATGGAGAAAAATTACAATGTACTGGTATCTGCCCACAAGTAGAGATTCTTATACAAGATGTTTCCTTTATTGATGATTTTTATGCTTTGCCTATTGAAGGGGCTGATGTGGTGTTAGGGGTGCAATGGTTATAAAAATTGGGTCCAATTACAATGGATTATTCCCAAATGTCTATGTCTTTTAAATGGCAGAATCAGAATGTTCTCTTAGCAGGATCTACTGGTGGGAATTCTCAGGAAATTACTCATCATCAATTGAAAAGATTGTTTTCTCATAAAGAGATTATGTCTTGTTTTCAATTGTCCTTAGTGGAAGGATGTCCGGATCCTATAAAAGTAGTGGACAGTTCTATTCAAAATCTATTGGCTAAATTTCATAAAGTTTTTGTAGAACCTACAACTTTACCTCCTTTTAGAGAGGTCCAACATCACATTCATCTTTTACCAGGAAGTCAGCCAGTAAATGTGAAGCCATATAGATATCCTCACTTTCAAACATCAGAAATTGAGAAACTAGTTAAGGATATGCTGACTCAAGGTGTTATTCAGCATAGTTCTAGTCCCTTTTCTTCACATGTTCTGTTGGTAAAGAAAAAAAATGGCAGTTGGAGATTTTGTGTGGATTATAGGGCTCTTAATGGGGTCACTATCAAAGAAAAATTTCCTATTCCTACTAATGGTGAGCTATTAGATGAGTTGCATGGGGCAACTGTTTTTTCTAAATTGGACCTTAGAGCTGGTTATCATCAAATAAGAATGGCAGAGGAGGATGTTTCTAAAACTGCTTTTAGAACTCATGAGGGTCATTATGAATTTTTTGTGATGCCATTTGGGTTAACTAATGCTCCTTCTATTTTTCAGGCAATTATGAATCGTTTACTTGCTCAATATCTTAGAAAATTTGTAGTTGTCTTTTTTGATGACATATTGATTTACAGTCCAGATATTAATACTCATTTGAATCATCTAACTCTAGTTCTCAACTGTTTGCAAGACAATGAGTTTTATCTGAAGCAGAGTAAATGCCATTTTGCTCAAGCTAAAGTTGAATATTTGGGACATGTGGTATCTATTCAAGGTGTGGAACCTGATAAACAAAAGATACTAGCTGATAAAGATTGGCTTGTACCTTCTAATATTAAACAATTAAGAGCTTTCTTGGGTTTGGCTGGTTATTATAGAAGATTTGTGAAAAGTTATGCCTCTATTGCTAGTCCTTTAACTGACCTATTGCAGAAAGATTCTTTCAGTTGGACCAATGAATCAACTCAGGCTTTTACTATTCTTAAGAAAGCTTTGTTTTTTGCTCTTATACTTCAATTGCCTGATTTCTCACAGTCTTTTGTTCTAGAAGTTGATGCCTCTGGTTCAGGAATTGGGGCAGTTCAACTTCAGAATAATCATCCTATATGTTATTTTAGTAAAAAGTTGACTCCTAGGATGCAGAAAGCTTCAGTTTATGTCAGGGAGCTGTTTGCTATAGTTGAGGCTGTTAAAAAGTGGCGACAATATTTGTTGGGTCATCATTTTACTATTAAGACTGATCATAAAATTTTGAAGGAAATTTTGACTCAGGTTATTCAAACTCCTGAACAACATCAGTACTTAGCTAAACTATGTGGCTATGATTATTCTATTGTCTACAAGCCTGGGGCTGAGAATAGGATTGCTGATGCTTTATCCAGACAAAATATTTCTGAGAGTCAATTTTGTGGATTTTCAATGCCTATATTCCATATTATTGATCAAGTCAAGGAGGAATATTCTACTAATGTTCATATTCAACAACTAATAAGGGATATTCAACAAGGTCAAATCTTTCAGCCTACTTTGGTGTATAGAGAGGGACTCTTATTTCATAAACGTAGAATCTATTTGCCAGCAGATTCCAGGATTATTTCTCTATTGTTACAGGAATATCATGAAACTCCTGTGGGAGGGCACTTGGGGGTTCTTAAGACATACAAAAGATTATCTGCTGATTTTTATTGGAAGGGCCTTAAATGTTCTATTACAGAATTTGTAAAGAACTGCTTGATTTGTCAGCAAATCAAGTATTGCACTTCTAGCCCTATGGGTTTATTACAGCCATTACCCATCCTTGATAGAATTTGGGAGGATATTTCTATGGATTTCATAACTTCTTTACCTAAGTCTGAAGGATACACAATTATTCTGGTTGTGGTGGACAGATTATCCAAATATTGTCATTTAGGACCTCTTCCTACTCATTATACAGCTGCTCAAGTGGCTAAACTGTTTGTTAATCTGGTGGTTAAGTCACATGGTTATCCTAGAACCATTGTGTCTGACAGAGATTCTATCTTTTTGAGTTCTTTTTGGAAGGAGCTTTTCACTCTTGGTGGTATTAAGTTGTGTATGAGTACAACCTATCATCCACAAACAGATGGTCAGATTGAGGTTCTTAATAGACTTTTACAACAATATTTGAGGGGTTTTGTTATGGAGCAGCCAACTACCTGGGTTAAATTTCTACCTTGGGCTGAATATTCTTTCAATACTTCCTATCATTCTAGTTCTCATACAACCCCTTTTGAGATTGTGGATGGCAGACCCCCTCCATCTATTCCTACCTATGTTCATTGTCAAGCTCATGTTGGGGCCGTAGATAGTGAACTACAAGATCGAGATGAGGTACTCAAAGTACTCAGAGCTCAATTGCTTAAGTCCCAGCAAAGGATGAAATCTTTATCAGATGCTCACATAACTGATAAAGAATTCCAGGAAGATGATTTAGTTTTGGTCAAGCTACAGTCCTATAAACAAGGTTCTCTAGCTCACATGAATTCTCACAAGTTAGGGCCAAAGTATTATGGTCTGTTTACCTCCTACATCAAGGATTCATCCTGTCTTTCATGTTTCTAAGTTGAAGACGGCTTATGGCTCCGACATTTCTATGGTGCCTTTACCAGCGTTTTCAGATATTTCAGGACCCCTACATGTTCCTATAGCTATACTATCTTCCCGCGTTATTAAGCGGCAAGGTCAATTTGTTCAACAGTTGTTGGTCTGGTGGACGGTTGCGCCCAAGAGGATACTTCATGGGAGGATTATGAAGCGTTTAAGAGTTCTTTTCCTCAGTTTATCCTCCAGGAGGAGGTTGTTTTTTCAAACGGCGGGGTAAATGTTACAACTCAGAGAGAAGATACAAGAGAAGATACAACACAAAGGGTATCACAGAAGGAGTTAAGAAGGAAATCAGGAAGAAAAAGCATAAAGCCAAGTCATTTACAGGATNTCAGAGAGAAGATACAAGAGAAGATACAACACAAAGGGTATCACAGAAGGAGTTAAGAAGGAAATCAGGAAGAAAAAGCATAAAGCCAAGTCATTTACAGGATTTTGTAACAGAATAAACATGTAACTGTCAATATTACATAAGAATGTATACGTAAATGTACTCATAAGAGTTGAGAACATGTAATAGAAGAGAACATATCAAGAAACGGTTGGGAGACAGTTGAGAAAATACATATAAATGGAAAATACAAGCAAAGAGAGTTCTTATCTCTCTACATTTTAGATCAAAAACTATCTACAATTCCTTATCTTGTTCTTGGAGCTGAGGAGCTCGAATACCTCCATTCTTCTTAGTTCTTTTGTTGCAGCATCGTCCGGCCATCGTCGAGCACCTGCAAGGAAGAACCTGTTAGAGCAACCAGCGAGAGAGAGGAAGAAGTAAGGAGTTGGAAGGATCCTTATCTTTATAGATCTGGAAGCTTTCGAAAGGAATCGTCACGGGCATTCAAACCCTAGAATTCTTCAGGAAGAGATCAGGAGGTGAGAGAAAATTAGGCTGCTGCTTATATATTTCTTTCGATGGATTCCACGAGGTTGTCTGGGTGCGCGTGCAGAAGTGGGCTGCGGCATTTGTTTGGGCTCTAAAGTTCTAGGCTCAACAATATGCCTTGGAATACCTTGCATTAATTTTTATCGTATTATATATAGAATAGTTTCTGTTGCATTATCCAAATTCTTATTATTGAATAATCAGGTCTAAGCTAAGCATCTTGCATATGGAATAAATAATGACTCACATTAACTGGATTGCATCCGTAAGTTATTTGAATATACACGGTCCATCATAAATTTAAGCTAATTCTTGGATCTTTTGATGAACAAATTTAAGGACCAACACTACAACAAATATGATGACCAAGATAACTATGTGAAGCAATTATGGTAGTTGAAACTCATTATCTAGAAAAAAAATTGTTCATCATTAATAACGACCAGAAAAAAAATATTCTTTAGAACATCGTTGTTGGTCTTTAAAAGATGTTAACAACTTTCATTTTTTTCTAGCTGTTAATTATGGACCAATAACGACGAAAAAAATATTTATATGCTAACGACAAAGTTTTTGTAATGGTCGTTAATAATATATTTATCTAATCCATAATATCCAATCACTTTTGGATGCCCTAGCCATCGCTCTTGTCCCTGCTCTTTGTCGCTACTGTTGTCCTTGCTACGCGGTTGTTGCTCCCTGCTTGGTCCCTTGCCAGCCGGTATTCCCTGACTCTCCCTCTCTTCCTTCCTCACTCCCTTTCTCTATGTCGCGACAGCGTGCAAGGAGGTTGGACGCGACCTCCCGAAGCGCAATGAGGTTGGGCGACGAGATATCTTGAGGTCGTTATTATATTTTAATGGTCATTTATTTGGCTCAGACATTGTTTGTGAAGCCTTTAAAGACCAATGACAACTGATGTTATCCGGTCAGTAATACTCTTTAACGACTTAATATTAATTATTAATGATCATTTTTCCTTTCTTTAAAGACTACATTTCTTGTAATGCAATTCCTATTAAAAAATATAAAATTAAATAATATAATAAAAATACTAAAAAATAGTTAAAATTTATCTACCTTTATAGTTTCTGAATTAGTACTAAATTAAGAAGATATGGGAGTCTAATTAAGAAGAGCATCACCTGTGACCGACCTGCTTGACACCGTGACATCTTCCCTCTTCAACTGTTTTGGTCGCACGCTGATTGCACCTCAATCACCTCGGACGTCCGCTTCTGGCATTGAAGATTCGTCAAGATCCTTCGGTCGCCCGTGGCACCTTCG
>LTAE01005504.1:0-21716 GCA_001647135.1 Pontederia paniculata
AAGGGAAAATAATTAGGTTGTATGTGCATAATAGTGATACGAAGAGGAGTGGACTTATTTTTCTTTACTATTCATGTTATGTACATAGATGCTAGCCTATTCTTTAGATCTTTAAGCCCATTTTCAGGTTATTGTGTTTGGAGTTGCGGAAACTCCCTTTTGGGCAGCTGGCCTCTTTATTTTCATTTTATGTTGTCCTATTGAGTTTATATGAATCGGGCGTGGCCCATTATAGCTCTTGTATCTGTCGCATGGATCGATTTTTAGCAAAGGTCATGCTGAAATTTTTAGAAAATCCTAGAGTTAGAATTATTTCTAACCGTTGTGTCCTGAGTTTGAATTTGAATTAGTGAATGGTCGAAACACCCCTTGCCACGCTCCGGGCGTCGGGTTCGGGGTGTGACACTTGACCCAATCACTTTTGTGTCGGATTGGATCATGTCACTACCTTGAACCTAGTCAAGCTTCATATGATCCAATTAATTTAGGACTAGGTAATGTGTTTGAATGTTAGATAACCCAAAAAACGATTTGAATAATCCAAAAATTAAAATATTAATATAATAAATTGATTAATTAATATAAACATTACTTAGATATTTTTGATATTTTCAAACTTTTTATCCTTAATTTCATTTATTTTTACCAATATATTATATTTATTTCATTTTAAATATATTAATATTAAATATATAACAAATTTGAAGAACAAAAAAGTAGTTCAACCCAATGATTCAACTTGGCCCAATAAGATACTTTTTGGGTTGAGTTGGTTCAATTTCAAAATTTCCTAAAATCCTCCATCAACTTGTCGACAGATAGGCAACAAAAGTGAATTGATATGAATAAAAAAATCGATGGCCCAATGCATCATATTCAAACAATTTGTAAGAATTATGCACAAATGACTACCATAACATAATGCCCTCATTCTGTTTCATCTTATTTTCGATGTTCCCTTAAGTTTCTTCTTAAGATATAATTGCCTTTACTTGTAGTCGAACCATGATCATTGTAACGGAATGTGAAAACCATGAATAACTATTACACTCAAGTTTGTCACAAGCCACAACTTTTTTTGCAAGATACAGATTGCATTGCATGTTGCAAGTTCGTAAAAATGACTAGACGACATGATATACATACATATGTACATACATACAAGTGTGTGTGTGTGTGGCCATTATGACTAATTTATTTGAACGAAACCTTAATCTACATCGAACATCAATGAAACCATAAGTCAATTAATTAAATATAATTTTGTTCCACTAAAACTATATGAAATAAACAAGACATAGTTAACTATAAAAATTAACTTTGCTAAAATTATGTAAACATAATTAACTATACTAAAATTAACAAAACATAGTTACCTATAAAGGTTAACTATAGTAAAATTAACATAACACGGTGCATGTGTGCTCGTGGCTCTTGATGAACAATGTTGGCCAAGAAGGTTATTTTCCAACTATTATGCATGTAATTTTAGAGTTTCATGGTTCATGAAACTATCTCACGACCTATGATGACAAAATTTTCTAAATAGACAATAATCGACTTGTTATGGCTAGTGAAATATTATATTACTTTTTATGCTACATTTATATATTTCCTTATCATGATCACATGAAAAAGTAAGATTTCATGTTTATATACCACGATGCATTCATGTAATAACTTGGTTGAGGAAGGAGTCAACATGTAATGGGCCAACTTGAAGGATATCAAACGCCTTCAGTTGACTCACTACCAAGAGTAATCCTACAAAGCACCCAAAATGGGTCTACGGTTTGACCACATAAAGGGGAATACAATTCGGCTGATAATGCCTAGAGTAAGCTTCAACAAGGGACAAAGACTAATATGTTGTAAATGGTGAATGTTTTCAGTATCCGGAATCCAATCGGTGTAAGGTTCAAGAACAAATGCAATGAAATTCACTTAAGAGGAAGAAACAACATAGGCTTGTAGATATAAGTTCAATGGATGCATGTGCATCATTTGGAAGGACACTTAACAACAAAATTGAATTTGTCCACATACAGGACACATGTCTTGTCAATAAAGTGCCCTAGCCATGACCTCTACGTTGTCCATGACCACAAGCTGAAGGGGATGCATTTGCAATGTTCACAGAAGGAGAGAAAAGGCATCATTTTTGAACAGTTGGTGTGTTATGGAGAAACCATATTTCATGGTTGTACAAAATGTTCATGAGCTCAAGATAGGTGGTTGGACTTGGACATGCTGATAGGCTAGCAAAGGACGTGCTGGTAGGCTTGCAACGATGTCATTGTAGTTGCATGCTGTCAATATTATTAAAAATAATGGCATTAAAGGTGGAAGTGGGAATTGTTTGACCAACAATAGAGAGTTCGTCGACGATGAACTTTGATTGGCGAAGAAGGGATTCAACAAACATGTCTCCTTTCTTGATGTTATGCAATTTCATAATCAAATGAAGAATGCAAATAAGAGCGGGTGCACCAAATGCCTGTCGAAAACAATCCAAGCATCAAATGATGTGATCAGACCAACCACGAGAGGCAACACTTCTCAAATAATGAAGTGATGATCCAACTTAATCAAAGTTGGTCCCATTTAAACCACTCCAAGTACTCTAGATTAGGAGTTAGTGATTGTGCAGATTCACCATTAGATGATGTAGCGACAAAAGGAGGTTTGGTGGACTTGAAGAGGAGTCATTGATGTGATGCTCTAGGTCAAAGGTTCGTAACACTACGAGAAATTGAGTTTTTCACCTAAGGAAATTTGTGGAATTGAGTTTTAGAGAAAGAAAGTGGTTTATTGTTCATGGACAAGGAAGATAATATAGAGGAAGTAGATAATGTGGCCATGGTGGATCAAACTTGCTCTGGTACCGACCATGAAAGGGTTAAAAGAATTGAAATGAATTTTTCCTTGCATTATGATGTTGTTTGTACATCTTTATTATAATATTGTTACAATAGAAGATGATTATAGAGAATAGAAGAAGAAACATGGCAAAAATGATAAAGACAAAATAGATAAACATTAGCACAACCGAATATATATGACTATGAAGAAGGATATCATGTTCAAATGATACGATTATGAATTTGAATCATAGCAGGGACTGAGAAGCTCACCTAATTGAACTACAATATTATGGTCGAGACATAGCAGTTAGGGGCTACAATGTTGAACATCACATGCCGGGATACAAAGTTGCACTCGTTGTCAACAAAAGGCCTAACACCCCTAAAATAACACTATGAATCAATGTCCAAAGGTACTTTTGAAAATGTTACTACATAACATACATAATCTGACTGGACATGAAACTTGACTTGCAATTTGACAATAAGTTAATCCAACTACTTGAATAAAGAAATAGTAAAAGGGAGAACACGAACTATTATAAAAATGCAGAAGTCTTAAAACAAAACAAATATTTAGCCTCAAAACAAATGACAAATTCACTAAGGATAAAAGTATTTTATTATAACTTCAGAGTTTCTTAAGAAGAGACCAAAATAAACTAGCAAGGCCATGTGCAATCATTTCATCACAAGCATCTGCTGTCACCCACACCATCCATCATCATCATATACCCTGCCACTAGTTACCTGCATAATTGATTACAAGGGAGGCAATTCTCCCATGAGTTCATGGAAACTCAATATGTAAGACATACTTCACATCAATATGAAAATATAATAACATGAATCATGTATGTTTATAATAACATAGATAAAAAAATCACATCATCAATTGAAAGCATACAAGTCATAATTGATGTCACATAATTGATGTCACATATCATGCTTTTCTTACATTTCATATCATCTTTATCCTTGACTTAGATCATCATATAACTTTACTTTCATGATTGCACATTTCAATGTTTCGTCTTCGTCAACCTTACATCATCATCTTCATCATTATCATTGTTAGTGTTTGCCTCTTTGATTAAGTTCATCATTACATTTAGTGACTTTGGTGACTTGGGGCGACTTTGCATAGGAGCATTCATCTTTAGGTTCACCCATGCTCAATATTTCCATAAACAAGCCCCCTTTAGGAGAATGATGCACGTGAATCCTTTTTGCTCTACGGAGGGAAAGAATATATACGACGGGAACTATATTGTTTTGATGTAGCTACACTACATGTCCAATACATAATTCATCATAGCATTTATAATGTTATTCCCAAAAATATGCAAGTCCCATACATAATTCATCATAGAATTTATAACATTACTCTCAACAAACAACACATAATGGAGATCTCTTATTAAATCTTCTTGTATTTCATTTAATATATAATAGTTCATACATATTTACTATATAACATAAATAAACATAAGTTCAACTCCTCTCCTAATTAATAATTCACATGACACCAGTAAGCAATATCCATATCACAATATCAAGAGCTTAACTCAATATAATTGAAACATCTTGTGCATTATCATAAAATTTCTATTATATAAGAAGTAAGACATGATGCATTAATTCTAAATAAAACAAATAAAACATTTTCTTTTTTTAATACATGCACTTCATATATTTTTATCCAGCTTGACACTGGAATCAAGTGACAAGCACGTCTGGCGGATGTGCCCTGGTGTTGCTGTGGTCCGACAACATCAACGAGTGTCAGCACTGCTGCAGAGACAACAGTGCGAGGCGCTGGCCTACTTTCGCACCAGGGATATTGCCACATTCCTTGGAATACATATAGGAATATTATATTCCATCAAATAAAAGTAATCTCATTCCTTTTAAAGAGTGTGGAAGAAAAATTGCACCATCTCTCTTTCTAATATCAAGATTTCCTCATCTATATTTCTCGCTTATTTTTCTTTAATATTATAATGTTTTCTCTCCTCTATTTTTTTTTCTTTCAACCTCATCATTTTCTCTCATATAATATTAATTTTCTCTTCCCTTAATAACTCACTTTCTCTCTCCATTTTTCTCATATTTTTCTCTTTTGCAATATCATATTTTCTCTCTCATATAATATTTCACTTTTTCTCTCCTCCATTTTTCTCATTCTGGTTCATGTAATATCTCACTTTCTCTCTCCTATAATATAATTTCATAATTTTTTCTCCTCCATTTTTCTCTTTTGTAATATCCCACTTTGTCTCTCCTCCATTTTTATCATTTTCTCTCTCCTATATTATAATCTCATAACTTTCTCTCTCCTCTATTTCTTTTCTCTTATGTAATATCTCACAACCTCTCTTGCCTATAATATTTTACTTTCTCTCTCCTCCATTTTTCTAATTTACTTTCTCATGCAATATCTAACTTTCTCTCTCTTATAATATTTCACTTTTTCTCTCCTATAATCTAATCTCATAACTTTCTCTCTCCTCTAATTTTCTTATTTTCTCATTTTCTCGTATATATTATCACACTTTCTCTCTCCTCAAATATATTCTTTTCTCTCTCCTAATATAATTTTATAACTTTCTCCATCCTCCACATTTTCATCTTTTCTAATATACTTACTTTCTCTCTTTTATAATATTTTCTTTAACATCATAGTTTTATCTTTTTAATTTTTTTTCTCTTTTAATATCTCACTTTTTTCACTTTCTCTCACATAATTCTCATCTTTTCTTTAATCTTGTCCCTTTTTCATATAATTTATAAAATCAAATTTATTTGAATTTTAGAACTAAATATGATAAGATTAAATTTTTAGGAATATGATTTCATAGAATCACATTCTATGGAATGTTGCTATTCCAAGGAATATTATATTTCTTTAACTAAACACATATTTAATGTTGACGCAGACCACTTGCACAAAGGAACTGCACACTAAATATTAAGGAATTTTGAGTTCTTTCTATTTGAACGAGTTTAATTACTGTAAAATCTCAATTTTGGACAACATTTTATGTTACTTTGTACATTTTTATGTTTCGTTGTCAATTGCATTTGTTCAATAGATTGCTATACTGCTATATATATATATAAACTGGAATTTCGCCAAACTTTCCCAAGACCCCGAACTTTAGTTGAAACTTTTCTCCAAGACGCCATACCTGCATGCAGCAAAAGATTCGCCATGAGCTACTACTGCTACTTGGCATCATCCATCCTCACATTGTGAACACCTGGTAGCAAAAGTCTGGACACCAACTTGTCCATGCTTATAGTCCTATTGATCACGAGCAGAGGAGTACTGAAGAAAGCAATGGAGCAAAGGAAAACACCGATGCAGATGCCAGATTGATAGATATATAGAAATTCGACATCGAGCTCGTATGGTTATCGTCCACAGATCGAAATTAGATAGTTGATTCAAGTCACGTTAGGTGCATGGAGATTGTGCTTTGATGCAGGCACAGGGAGTCACTTAAAAGCTGGAAATTGGAACCGGCATCAGACAGGCAAAGACCGCCAATGAACCGGCACAGTACACCATTACATCGTTTGTCTTCATTTTAGCTCTCCTTGGCAGCTAGTAATAACTGCAATCTCTTACATCCAAATGATACAAGGATTGATTTTCCACGTACTGCACTAGTTTTCCACGTACTGCACTAGAATGATTGTTACATGCTTCATTGACATAGAAATCCTGACCCAAGCTATCGAGTCCTGGGGTTTCATCCCGTCACTGATAAATACTTGTAGCAGAGGCGAGGAAGAGAACTTAGAGGTGGTGCACATAAATCATGCTGCATGCGCAATAGAACAAATATACCACTTGTTACGGTCACCTGAACATACTCGGAAAGGACATTTTGCACGACAAAGATGCACAACATGTAGAGACTAAGGTATTGGTATCGGCCACAAGTCCTAAATATTCAGAAGAATGTGGAATGCATTCCGGAGAATGGTCAGCAAAAAGAAGATAAATAAATGCATACACCAGTAGCTTCCACGGAGTTAAATTCTTTACTCTTTAAAACATATCCTCTAGTAAGAGAATACTGAGCAAAAAGCAATCTCAACTTCTGACCTAAAGGATGGATCACCATCTCTTTGGTTAGGGCTAGATACCGTTGTTGGACACCCAACTGACCCATGCCCCTCTATTATCGACCCATAGAAGACTCCGGAGGAGAAAATCCATTTCTTTTCAAATTGTCAGCTCGCTCTTTAACCAGATTTCCCTTCAATGACAGTTGCCGTTTGAGGCGACTGCGACTCAATAGCATCATCTTTCCCTGTTTTGGTGCATGCAAAGCCCGTTCCACGCAGTCTCCAACCTGCATACAACTCCAAGGTCTTGAAGGTCCTTCTCCCCCTGGTGATTTTAATCTTGCGAGACCGGCTTTCGACCTACGGACTTTCCATTGCTCTGAAGCATTCTCATCTGGTTTATCACATAGTGGACAAGGTGGATCATGCTTCTCAGACTTAGGAGTGGCATGCTCCAAGCATTCAGCATGATACACATGCCAACATGACAAAACACTTATTATTGGCATATCTCCATTACGAACAATCCGACGAGAACCCCATGGTGATCTCTGTGACAATAACCTTTCACAGAGACAGCACTTGGAACCTTCAGGTAGAGGGTTAGATGTAGTCCCCATTGATTCAGATTCTAATGCTTCAGAAACATCAGTATAGTCGATGCTGCTGGTGCTACCCCATTGAACTGACTCTTTTCGAATGTTAACACCAGACTGATCAGGAAATGACAGCGGATGAACGGGCTTAGACATGAAAGATCGTTTGTTTGGAAAACTGCAGCATGCAGAACCATGAGATTTTGAAGTGAGTTCATATTCACTGCCATCTGAATGAGAAGAAACGGAACCAGCATAGGAAGAAAGGGTCAAAGCTCCCTGTATAAAATCAAGGCACAAATCAGTCAAAAGTGTTTAAATCAAAAGCGCAATTGTGCTTTGTTATCAATGAGATGCATCTCAGTTACCTCTATAATCCGTGAAAAAGACAGAGATTCTGTTCTTGGCTCTGGTGAAAAAAACAAACAAATGTCAACAAAGAAAGAGCACACAAGAAAATGCCTCAAAATGGTAAACAACGAAATATAGATTAAAGAATATATTCAGCTACGTATCACGACAATGATTGTGAAGTACATAATCACAACATAGCAATATTAAATCATGCATTCAAAATAACCCTCTTATACAGGACCTATTGTTATGGAGTCACAACAATTACAAGGTTAGAAATTTTTCCCATTATCAACAAAAATACTCTAAACTGCCCTCGAATCAGATAAATCTCAACTTGAAAATAAACTAGAAAAAGCTTTGGACTCAGATTTACCACATAAGGTGAATTTAACAAAAAGAATTTGCTGAAACAAGAAAAAAATCAATGGGGAAATTATCTAGCCAAAAGAACCCACAGGGGAAGTAAAATGTAGAGATGAAAATGGTCTTCAGACGTATAATAGCATAAAAAATATCCATTAGAACCATTTTAACATGCTAAAGAAATTGAAGATTTTCATGTTGTATTAGAATTTAGGAAGTTACTCAAATGCATCGAGAAAAGTGACTATCTAAGGGTAATGTACTTAATGAAAATGCTTTGACTCCTTTTGTTTTCCTGTGGTCGATTTGGATTTAGAGGGGAGAGATGTTATGTTGAAAATGTAATTGCTTTTGCAAGACAAATGGCGAGTGAATGGGTGAGGGGTGAGACATTTTTTTTTCTTAGAGTTAAGCATGTAATCTTCAAAATTCTTCATAATAAATTGGATAGTTACACAAGGTAACCATCCTTTATCCTCTCAAAAATACTTAAAAGAAGCTTTAGCCTTTAGGTATATATTGCCATTTTTAATTGTTTACCAAAGTGCTTCAAAGGTTAAACGCAATTTTTCAAAGCATTGTAAAATGCATCCTTAAAAGTGTTGAGTGCAACTCATTTATGAAAGAACCAGTACCAAGTTTCACAACTGTCATACTAATCTGGAACCGAATATAAGCAATCGTAATTTGCCTCCTATAAAAGTCAGTAACACAAACATTCAGATCAATTTGCTTATTTCAATAACACATAAATGCATATTGGAGCAAGAGAGCTATTAGTTGGAACGAGAACTTTTTATCTACATTGGCCGATATTATAAACCCTGTTTCTTTAGGGAGGTAATCTAAACTTTCTTTTTCTTTAAGGGTGGCATTCAAGATCCTTACAAATGGATCAGATTAACTAAGCTACATCAGTCCAGGGAAGGAAAAACCAGGGGAAAACAAAGAAGATTAAGGGTACTATCTCAGGTTTTAGTGGGTTACTAGGAGAAGATAAATCAATTATCATATTAAGAGATACTCCAGATGAAACAGTATTCAAGTCCACTGATTAATTGCTATCTTATAGCTAATATGCAGAACTTGAACCATTGAATACTTCCAGAAAGGCATGCACGCGGCATATACAGAAATTTTCCTTTTCAATCAACATGTAAAGCAATCATTGTGAGTACTTTCTTTAGGGTAACCCTCGTGACTTGTGAGTTCTAAGGATTCATGAGAATGCATGCAAAACCCAACCAAATTTGGCTAAAATTTCAATGTTTATCAAAGATTTTGCTTCTTCAGTTCAAAGATTTCTTTACATTAAAAATCAGACTTTCATACTTCTCAATTTTCTAATCAATTTAGTATCAATATATATAACAATGCTTCAAGTGCAATAACTTTATACCAATCCTTGTAAGCAAAACTATTAGTCCTGACAAATTTGCTGAATGCCTCCAATGGTTTTTGAAGAGTGCAAATTAACCCATAAGATCCAGTATAAAATGATCTAGAATGGATTGGATTTGTACATAGTGCAATCAATTTTAAATCAAAACAGTAACTTTTTTAGCTTGCAAGACCAAAGTAGGGACACCAAATTTAGATGCCCATTACACCTAAATTTCATTACATAAAAATGGTTTTGCATCAAGTTTCCAATAAAATGAGACCTTAGAAATTAGTAATATTTTTGGTACAGATCAATTAACTGCTGTAATGGAAAGATGGCATCTATTCCTGATTATGTTTATGATTCCAATTTTGCTAAGATACTATCTTTTCGAAGCAGAACAGGATAACTACTAGGGAACAAAAGTCATACAAGTTCTTAGAGTTACTACTTACTGATGGACCAAAATCAAATGCACAATTTTCTATGTTAGAAAGAAAACTTTAAGAACTTCAGCAACAAAGAGGCGGAAAATAGAATTAATGTTGAACAGATCAGTTGACTGAAAGCTATATGACATTTTTGTTCTTCTAAAGCGAACTCTGTGGAATTTGAATTCCTTCTACAAATCAAAGTGGCCGCAGGAGGCCAGAAAAATCCATGTCCAGAATATACCAATTTGACAGATGAACTAACAAGAAACACAAACAAAAAACTCAAATCATCTATGGACTTCACATGAAGTACACTATGCATACAATGCAAGCCAAAAATTGATCAAGGTCTTGATTCAGCTTACCTCTGACAAATTCATCAGCAATGACTCCTTGATCATGTGGCACCAGGTGATGATAATGCAGGCTTTCAGAAGGGCTACTAACATATGATACCATTCCATCAGAGGGCGAAAAGTGATGATCTCCAATAGACTCGCCCCTCCCCCAGCTCCTGCTGCCTTTACTGTTGGATGAGAGAGACGACCCATACTGAGCTTGCCCACCTCCTTCTATGTGAGATCCATAGGACAACCCTTCGGAACTCAGCTGGTAGTCCCCTCTGGACGAGAAGGGCGGCGAGAAGCTTGAATTTGTCCGCCAAAAGGGCTCATTGCGACCGATAGACCATTCCCTACTAGTGACAGTAGACCCATGTGGCCTTGCAGCCACGCAACAAAGAGATCCCATTTGCACTACCGCTCACAAGCCTCAAACCATCAAATCAGCGTCCATTGTCAACGATATAAACATCAAAATTCGAACTTTTTACTTCGCTTCAACAAAACCATAGCTGAAGCAATCTGCCGATGGTTTAGCAGAAAAATTCCCAAACCAAAAAGAGATTAAACAAAGACATGCGAACTTAGCAAAACAAATGCTAATGTTATCTATGGGCAATTTCGAAAATCAAACTCCCGAAAACAAATGGGAGCAAAACAAGCATAAAAATCTCAACTTGGTAACAAGGCAATTCGGAAAAAAATAATCGTTCAACAGGAGGAAAAGACACCGGGCATCAGAACAGAATCCCTCAGCGGGCGCTTAAGGCTCCGAGCACCAGTATCAGAACAAGTCGCAAGAGGAAAATAAATCGCAAAATCTAGATGTGTCCTGAGCACGGACACTCACCGGAATCGCAGTCGGAGAAGAAAATGGAAGAGGCGCCGGGCGAATCAGACGCCGAGACGAGGAAGAACAAAAACCCTAACTTCTTATATCACGAGAGAGAGAGAGAGAGAGAGAGAGAGAGAGAGAGAGAGAGAGAGGAAGCAGGGGAAAGTGTTGGGTTTAGGTGAGGAAAAGGGGGAGAAAGAACATTATTATAAACAAGACTCTTAGGCTAATGCTTAACAGTTGAACACAACGAGGACGAGAAGTGGAAGTGGAAATCGACAACTGCAACATGATCACATTCTTTCTGAATCTCGACAGCGAAGGAAAATGAGATGCAAATTAAAAACAAGCAGTTGGTGAGTCGTATAAAAATTGCATTTTTAAGCAACTCTATTGAAACAAATTTGGAAGTTTTCTTTATAAATTATTCTATTAATAATAATGTTTTCTGATGCTCTACTATGCAAATTTTGATTAGAGCGTTTTCTATAATCTGAATTATTAACCTTTGACCTATTTAATATTCAAATTAAAATAAAAATATAAAGTTTGGTCAAGATAATTTATAAAAAAAATTAAATTTTATATTATCAACTTATATTAGTCAACAATGTCCTCTAAATAAAAAGAAGGGGTATAATAGCATTGTTTTTCAAAAAGAATGTTTCGGAGCACTTTGATAAAGTAAATTAAATGATAGCGAGTAGTGATTGATATTAGCTACTTTGTTTTAATAAGATGTACATGTTAGCAATTAAGGATCGAGAGTTCCTGTTCATCTTTGTCCTCATTAATTAGCTTACTTCATCAATTTATTTATTTAATAAAATCAGTATGTTACCAAATTCTAAATTCTTAATATTGAAAAAGATTTCATCCTTATTTTCAATTTTTTAACTATAATAGAGAAATATAAATTGTTGAACTTTTAGTATTATTAATACAAATTTAATAATTAAATGTATATACAAGTAATTGAGTCGAAAATTTGGTTATATTATATAAAATGGTATAAATATAAATTATCAATCAATTTAATCATTATATCAATTTTTTTTTTCTCAAAGCCCAGTCACGAACTGCGAATTAACCAATGTTCACTTATCGAATTGCTATTCGTTAATTAAGTTACTAATTATTACTTAAATGCTTTGTTTATCGTATCAATCATAACTTATATTCAATTATTGTCCAAAAATAGATGTTATATTTTTCGTTATTTTATGTACCGGCAACTTCTGAAGGACTAAGGATAATTTGATATATTTTTCACTTTTCTTTCATGCAACGAAACATAATTATCTATGTAATCTTTAGTAGTTTGGTGATCTACTGTGGATATTTCTAAGGGAAAATTTCAAAAAAAAAATCTGCTAAATTTGCAAGCATTCTCATGATTGACTAACAGACCAGTGCAAAATTGCACGAAAGGCAACCATTCACAAGGACAAGATCTAAATACGTGAAGAACAAAATGATACTTTTCTTTTAGATCGTTGAATTCAAGAAGCAAAAGATAGACCCTTTCTTCATTGATATAATGGGAAGACGGGGAGAGGGTTCGCAGCATCATATCTTGGCTCTATGCCTTATTGGCACATCTGCTAAGAAAATTAAAAGCAACCACTTGAATAATGGTTCATGCACTTGCATATTGGGGAGCTGAGGATGGCACAACATATTGGCTCGGATATGGCCCTGATATAATTCCCCGAATTGAGGTGTAACGTCCCGAAAATAATATCTCGCACACGTCCAAATTGATATTCGACATGCACAATGATGCTTTCTGAGACGCCACATCTATATGATACTCATTTCTTCACCTTTCACCTACAAGAACTAAATATAATGTTAAGATAGAGAAAATTCATCACATGAGCTTATGCTCAGTAGATAAATCATAATAATATGAATAACACATTGTTATCATTTAGATTCTTTGACACAATTTACACATAATACAAATGAAACACCGTAATTAAATACATAACATGTCATATTTTATATGCATCAACAACAATATAACAATAAAGGGTCGTGATCCATGAATATCAATAAGGTTCCATAAATCATTTATCAATTAGATCTTTATATCTTTGACTTTAACAATATTCATATCAACGACATCTAACATGGATATCCAATAACATAAGGCATATTAATGTTCAATATCAATAACATTGTGTACATGCTAGATTTTATCTTATTTATTGTCATTTGTTAATAAAAAAATCATCTTGTGACTTCCTTGAGTCATCCCCATATAGTCGTACACATTTTAATATGAGCCTTACTCATTTCAATAATGATAAAGATCCTTGATCCATCAATATCAATATGGTTTCTTGAATTATTTATCCATCAATTATCAAATGATACCTCCTATGTTCATTTTAATTATTTTCATGAATCATTAACATTTGTTAGAGAAATGGGATAACCTTGGTCGGTCATAATAATTAATTAAACCTGGGATATGTCTTGCTCTCCGTGGACTCTGCGCAAAGAAATTCACCAACCCCATATTTGAGTCATAACAATATGGGGACATCTATTCCCTAATCCCAATAGACGCCCAGTACACTCTCCAACATATTAATTCAATCAATATATCAATACATCAATATTTTAACATATTATGCCTGAACATGCAACTCGTGATTTGGATTCTCAATTAATCAATATGTGAATTGAATTAAATAGTTCTAAGGTAGAGTATGTCGAACCTTGCTCGATCAACTTGCTAAGTCGCGCCCAACCGACATGTGATCCATAGAATTTAAATCTCTATAGAGCCGAGAGTTAGTCAGACCTCCCCTGAGGTCGATCGATTGACTATCGCAAAAACTATAAATCAAAATGTGTTTCCTAATGTTCATTCTAAGTTCTCATTTTCAATCAATACATCAATCAGTTTATGAGACAATATAATAGCATGTTCAGTAAATAAACCTTTCAATGCATAACCATATGAACAATATGAAGTTCTTAGTTTCAATGACATATCAATGGTTCTTGAAGTAATTATTTTGACATGCAATTCATGTATTTATACATATGCCATAAGAGTCTTAAGAACATAACATAAGAGTCTAACATAAATCTCATACAATTGCATAGTCGCTGCTTATTTGTGATATTAACAATCATAGCATCAACTATTAATTACTTGGGAAATATCATCTAGCACATCAATATTTTAACCTATACCATAACTTGACACATTATCAATCCAAAATTCATAACTCTAACTATATAGATCTAAGTCAAATGAAACCAACTTCATTTGAAGCTACATTTAAAAATTTATCTGTAACCTAAATATCAATTCATAATCATATCTTTCTGATTTACTATGTATTTTACAAATTGAACATGACATGATTTAGAATAGTTTGATAGTGTCTTAGTATTTTGTCCATAATTGCTATGATACAACTCGGATTGAGTTAAATCAATTTTTATGCAAACTAGACTTCAAGGTCTAAGTTGTTTCCATATATTGTACATAATTTTTGAGCAAGTGTAGCCTAACCAAAATAACCTCTAAACAGAAACTATGAAATCTAGACAGACTTACAATACAATGATATATTTGAATAAATCATAAGCATCCATATGAAACCATAATCTTCTATGCTTAGTAATAATAATTATCATAATTCATTATCTACATCATAATCATTAGACAAGAGGGACTATGTGATACGTCTCTCCCTAAAGATCTTCATTTTCAATCTTGATGTTGCTTTGAAGCCACTTGTTTTTTCTTCTTTCGTGCCTTGCAACCTCTTCCTTTGCATCTACCTCCCATAACAATCTTTCTCCTTCACATCTTGCTTTGTTTGCTACTATCATAAGGGAAATAGGCGTTGCAAATTTTTTGGGTGGATTTAACAATGTAGCCACCATAAAAATGGTGAAGAGAAGAGTGTGGGGTGTTTTATAGTACTCTTTAGTGAGTGGTTAACTTGAGAGCTCATTGGGTGTGATTTTTTTAATGGATTATGACATCAGCATCCACTTTGACCACACTTCTTTCATTTTTTTTATTTTATGCTAACATGTATTACATGAGGATTACTTTGGCATCTCTTAGTACATTTGGCAGAAGCAATTTTTGAGTATTTAATCTCCCAGCACTTGCCACTATGAACTTAAAAAATAGTGCAAACAAGCAAAATATGATGGTCAGAGAGGAGATATTAAGAAGGACCCTTTGGTCTTTTGTTATTTTTCGCTAAAGAGACCACCACCTTATGCTTTGACAGGGGGTAGATGATCCCACTTGCTAACCAAAACTCTAATGATGAATAATATAAGGGAAAAACTTCTCAATGTAGAATGTCAACCTGCCCTTTTCTTGAAGAATGTTTTAAATTCTATTTATTAGAGGATAATAAGGATGTAATAGAAAACGGCAGTCAATGTCTTGATACACAAAAAAGTCCATGAGTTGGTACATCCTCTAGCAAAGATCAAAAGTAGTCATTCACAAAAAAAGGATCAAAAGAAGAGGCTCGTTCTAAGTTTGCATGATAATTCGCTGAATATATGTTTTGTTTAAAAAAAATGCAAATTATTTAAAGTTAGTTTAAATTCGACCATGATGTTCATTAATTTTCATGGGTACTTGACTTATTTCTTCAAATTTGAATCAACGAAGAGGAATCACATACAATCCAAATCTTGGTGAATCTCAACTCGACAATTTAAAGAATGTTGCATCTCAATCCTCGAAACTCACCTTCTAGCGTGCGATAAGAGTGTATTATTATTGAGGCTCTTGCAATTGAAAATGTTCCATTAGATAATCTTATTAAACATTATGTACCTCCATCCTCCTTTGCTATGAAACACTCATTTGAGTTAATCTTAACCGAGTGAGGAGATGAAGGCCCTTGCTTGATCCAGATTGGATCCTTGGTTGTCCCTCAAGATAGTGAATATATTGTCTTATCATATTCATTAAAGTATGTTGGCATTCTTTCCCAAAACAACAATGATAGAGGATGTAAGAATTCAAGGTAAGAGGCTAAAGGTTAGTCTCACATGGACAAAATACGAAGACGATAATGAGCTTATAATGGCTACCCTCTTCATAATTCAATGCGTGTTTTAAATTTGTGCGAGCCGAAACTCCAAAATAAACAATTTCTTGAATAGGCTAGGGGTGTTACAAAAAATATCAGAGTCAATCTCGCGTGCTCACTTGAACCATGTGGGACAAGACGACTCAATAAGGACGATGAGCCCTGAAGAGGAAAAGAATGTAAGAACAAAAGATATGAGGTTAAAGGTTAGTCCCACATGGACAAAACATGGAGGTAGTCATAAACTTATAAGTGGCTAGCATCTTCGTCATTCAAAATGAGTTTTAAATTCATGCGGTCCAAAAGTCCAAAACGAACAATTTCTTGAATGGGCAAGGGGTGTTATAGAGAATTGTCTAGAACTTAAGTGAATGTCATTTCTTAAGGATCATAATCCACAAAGATAATAGAATTAGATCGTATGTTCAGTATTAACGAACAATTTCCAAAGGAGTTTTATGCATTTTTAGTGCGATAAGAATTTTCCATAATGTTTTCCATGCAGATCACATATGTGTTAGAGAAGGAAGCTCGCACAATAATGAATCTATAAAGTTCTTTGGGACTAGTTTCCATATGTATTTTTCATCCATAACCAGTAATCATCACTAGAACACCTAGACAGGTGTTTGGAGAGACTACTACGGTAAACTAAATAATTACCAAAGCATTCATGCAGTAAAGATTACAAGATCCATCACACATAAGATCATGAAAAATATATAAATGAGATTCATGAATCATTCATAGAATTTGTCTTCAAACTTATTTTGGCATGCATGGTCTTTGCGTCTTTAGCCTTCACCATTATCAATAAATTTATTTATACCTAAGTTCATATTATCTAAGGTATTTAGAAAAAAAATTTCAGCACTAAAGCATTCTTGTGCAAGATCAAGGATGGATGAGTTATTTGTTGGTCACCAAATCATCACTCATGCATGTCCTTAATAGAATGAAGTTCTTATATGGTGTATGTTCATAATTCATCCCCCCAACTTTCAAAAATTGGCTGCATTTGAATTCAAACTTTTTTTTATTAAACACTAAGTAATGAAAAACATATAACGATGTTAAGGAATCATGTTAGAAAGCATACTCCAAAAGGTAGTCATAGACAGGGAAATGTTGGAGCATGTATAGGAAGGCTGATGGGCAACTGGATTGTTCAAGCTTTCAAAGTTGCTTGGAACCTGAGATAAAGTTGGCAAGTAGAATAGTGAGGGACAATCCTTGCAAGGTGAGGTTGGAAGGATTTATACTAAAATATTTTGTTGTTGAATATTTTATGAGATTTTTATGAATGAAAATTATCTTTCTAATATTCATTAGATTAGAATTTTGTTAATGAAAGTTTACAAACTTATATATTTAGCAAACAATTTTATAAAAGGCGTTAAAATAGCATGCATGGCAGTAGCAATCTCATAGTTTACTTCACTATTCATTCTACTATCTATATTCTAAATGTCACTAATTTTCTTTTTTATTATAGAAGGTATGTATTTATATGTTATGTTAAAATATCTATTTCTTAGATAACCCATCACAACAAGTATCTAAGAGTTTGATCATTTAGATTTTCTGGATCAATCAATTCTAGCATACCAAACATGAGAGTGATCATTCCATGATAAATCATTTTATTCTTTCATTCTCATTCAAGTTTCATTGCATTTCATTCCGATGTATCAATCACTAGCTATAATGCACATTGTTCATTGACAAAGAAAACCAAAGTGCTTTATTATTCCTCATTTCTCGTTTTCCTTTTCTATGTCATTATTCTTTTACTTGGATATATAGGTTAATGATAAGTTATTTTAAATGTTGCATGAGAATAGATCTTTTATTATACATAATGTTTCTAGATTTAGCATGATTCACTTGTAAAATTAAATATTACAAATATTTATAAGTCTTAATGTTGGGAAGACGAAGAACGAAAAGATAAAAATCACAACAATCAACATAGAAAAACACACCCACAATTATATGGTTCGAATATGGATTATCTATGTCCATGACCGTTATGGAGAGTTTCACTATTTCATGTCAAAACCACTAGCATACGAAAGTGTTGTGTGTGTGTGTGCATGTATGTATATGTATGTATATGTATGCATATGATGGAACTAGTAAAATCCGATTAGTCTCCACCTCTTATCTCCAACAATCTCCCACTTGGAGATTGTTTCATATATAGTCATTGGTACATTTATCAAGCGTGCAACTCTGGATAGCTTCATCTTTCAATTAGCAGCGAAGGCAAACTTACCTCAATTTTTTGTGACCATCACTGTGGTCACATGTCAATTGAATTTTTTGACCTTTGAATATTTTCAAGAATCAATGTCTCATCTTCATGAAGATATCTAATGGAGTGACATTTTAAATTCATGTGTTTTTCTTCTAATATTAAACATTAAATTCTTTGCAAGGTGAATAGCATTTCGACTGTTTAGCACCAAACACTTTCAGAGAAGTCCTTATTGTCTCCTTGCATGCTTCTGGCATAACTATATACTCTAATTCAGTAGTGGAGAGACCAACAACTTTTGCAATCGAGACATTTAGCTTATAGCAATGCCAGCTGAAGTATAAACATATCTAGTTGAATGTTATCATTATATCTAATTATTTAATATGGAAGACTTCAACTGCAATCATACTCAACATCAATTTAATAATTGTTAGCTTCTGGAGCAAATAGTCAATATCTTCGTTCTGCTCAAAACCTTTAGCAACAAATATTGCCTTGTACCTCTTGATTCCACCAACTTCCTCTTTATATTGTACAATCACTTATACACTATCTTTTTTTCTTGTAGGCATTTCAAGAACAATACAATTTTTATTTTTGTTCAACTAGTTCATCTCCTTTTGCACTACTAACTCCCAATTAATAGAATTATGGACCTCCAAAGCTTCCCTAAAACATTTTGGTTCACCAACATCAATTAATAATATGAAATTCTATGAAGGTGAAATTCTTTGAAGGAGAATACCTAATAAGTGATCATATCTATCTGGTAGATCTTTTCATCGATGGTAGTGTACTCGATCTTGCTTGCATTGACTCAAGTTATAACTACTCAACATTTCTATAATATCCAATCATATCCTCATTTGATATAGCTCGAATTTAACTTAAGCTTTATTTTCATTTTCTACATCGTTATATTTTGTAATATATCTATATTTATACATGTTTTCTTTTCATTGAATACAACATCTCTCTTCGTGATTATTTTTCTATTTTCGTCATCCCATAAATGATACCAAATTTACGAGAAACTCCTCGTAGACTTAGCATCGAGCTTATCTCTGCATGCGCAATCTATATGCACATAAGAAAGTCAATCAAATATATCATATAAGAGAGATATATTTCTTTACCACTATTGACTTCTTCTAATAATTTATTCTCCAAAGGTACAAATGGTATGTCATTGTATTTATTGTATTTGCCCAAAATAACTTCAGTAAACCTACATGGATTCACATGTTCCTCACTTGTTATTTGGGTGTCATATTCATCATCTCAATCATATCTTTCTGATGGGTTGTCCTTGGAATCATCATCTTCATTTGAATGTCATGTTTCCCATATAACTCCTTGAACTTTCGATTTACATATTCACGACCATTATCTAATCATAAACATTTAACTTTAACACTAGTTTCATTCTTAACATGCATTTCATATTTTCTAAAAAAGTAGAAAATATGTCACATTTATTTTTCTAGAAAATAAACTCATACATTTCCGAAATACTTATCGTTGAATGTTACATAGCAAAGTGACCCGCTAAGAAATGGAACTAGAGATGGCCCACATACAATAGTATGCATATGCTTCAACTTATTAGTCTTTGGCATCCTTGGTACTTTGAAGAAACTAACCTTCTTTTGCTTTTCCAACACAATCTTCACAAAGTCTAGCGTCAACTGACTTCAAATCAGGTAGTCGACTCATACCATGTACAACATTCATTCCTTTCTCACTCATATGTTCGGTAATATTTTGAATTAACAATTGCTACATTTTTTAATATTTGTTGTCATATACAAGGTACTCAACTTACTATATCATATTACAATATTATAGTACCTTTAGTAACTTTCAAAGAGCTACCCACAAACACTATAATATAAACTCACATAATCAAGTTGCCTCATGGAAATCAAATTTCTCCCAAGTCCTAGTAAATGTGGAACATTTTTTAACTTCCAAGCATTCCTTTTATTTGTCATGACCTTCATGTTCCCTTTAGCACAATATTCAAGGGTTGATCATCATCAAGTTTAAACCTTTCCAAATTTTTTGGCAGTATAATTTTTCATATTCTCGATTTGTGATGTACAAATAAGGATCTAGAGTCCAAAATTCATACCCTAATTATTTCTCTTCTTTGGTGTTTTTCAGTTTTTCCTTTAGATGATCTTTCTTCCCACAATTTCAGCATGCAAATTCACCAAATTTTTTGCCAAGTTTTGATTTACTTCATCGCTTGAATTTTGATTCGCTTTGGTTATACCATCATTATTGTGTTCTTCTTCTACTTTCTACACTCAAACTCACGATAGAATTTTCTCCTTATACTCTTGCAAATGTCCATAGTTAGAATTAGATATTGAATATCATCGAGCTTCAATTTGTTAGATCCAAAATAATTGTTAATCATCATCATAGTTGTGATACAAGTTTCTAATAAGGAGGACAATCAAATTAAGGCCTTAACTTCATCATCAAAGTGATACTCACCGAACTCAATTATTTTATGATGTTCTCGAATTTGTTGATGTGATATACAACAAAAGTCCCTTTAGACATCTTTATATTGAATAGTCTTCGCATCAAGTAGAATTGTTTGATGCAAATTATTTCTCGTACATGTTTGATAACACCTTCATCAAGCTCATTGTGATTTTCTCGTTACGAGCCAACATCAACCTAACAACACCTAAGGTTTATAAATCCAACAAAGCTCAATCTGTGTCGTTTATGATATATGCCTTATTTTCTAAAAGGATTTGATATAGTTTGCTTCTTATACAGATTATCTTGAAACTGCATCTTCCAAAAGTCAAAATCTTTGTCATCAAACTTCTTGATCTTGATCATTCCATCATTGTCCACTATCGCTCTCACCACTCACTAATATGGTGACTCTGAAACTATTGGAAAAACTAATAGAAAGATAAATATAACAAGAGTCAACACAAGAAATATGCATGAAATTGCGTGATTTAGAGATAGATATCCTACGTCCACAACCATCACAAAGAGTTTCTCTATTTTCATTTCAAAACCACCATAATGCATAATTTCCTCTTAAACTACATATACACGTGTGTGTATA
>LTAE01005505.1:0-24165 GCA_001647135.1 Pontederia paniculata
TATATATATATATATATATGTATGTATATATATTGCTAAGTAATGATCTATAAATGTGAAGGAGAACAGAATGATGGTATATTTAACCTGTTTAATTACTTAGCGCCATTCATATTGATCAAGTTTGTATATTTGCAAGTTTCTGCACAATTAAAATATTAAATTAGTGACTTGAACGCATCGTGTATCCTGTGATCACAAAGGGCACGAGCGAAGCATGTCTCGTAGCCTTTTAGTTCCTTGCAGTTGACGTAACGAAGGTTTTAGGTGGAGACTTGTTGGTATTATAGATTGCTATACATACATATATAGCACTCTATTATTTTTTCAAGAAAAATTAGGCTGCTACGTATATATAATTATCATAGATCGACTAGAAATTAGACCTTTGCGTAACAAAAACTTATAACACGTTAATTATATGAACGATCCAATTTAAGTACTTTAACCTTGACATTGTCCATTCATGATATGCTCTCGTCTTTTTTTCCATTTCTTTTCAGTAGTAAAACTAAATTAAATAACGTCACAGGTATAGCATTAGCAGTTCAAGGATAAAAAACATATAGATGAATCAAGAGGCAAATCATGTTACACATGTATCTTATTTTCCTGTACGAACATTTGTTTTAACATAAACAAATTCTGAACATTCCTTTTGTTACAAACTCTGGTATATAAAAGTTTAAAGTTTTACTAATTAAGTTTGATAAATTTGAACGTTACGATATAACTTTCTTGCGAAAGTGCATATTTTTCTAAACTCAATTTTCTAGAAACTCAATGCATTTTGCCACTTGGATTATATAATTGAGCCATTTGTTCAGAGTATCCGAAAAGCTGAAAAGTTATGAACTTTTATTTCATTTTTCCTGTAAATGAAAAGTTCTGACTCTTCTGAACATTTGTTAAGGAAGGTACTGCTCTATCTACTGGTAGCTAGACCGACTGAAACTGACTGAATTCTAGTCTCCGACTAGTTTTAGTTAACCTGAAACCACTGATTGCATGTACTTCTGTTACCTAATTGCTTTGCTTGTCATTTTTAGATGGATGACATAGCTTCAATTGTAACTGACCTGATGCAAACTTTCTTCAACCAACAATTAATGAGTAGTTTGACCCTTCTGCAGCAAGGCCAACACCCTGATGAAAACTGCAGCTTTTCTATTTTTTAATTCAGTACTGAATATATGAGAGCTAAATGCTCAGTTAGTCAGTTTATAGAATTATTCTCCCAGACGTGCATATCATTCAATTTTCTTGGTGTAGTCACCCTCACCACAAAGAGATCGCTCCAGGAACGCTCAGGCAAACTGCAGTTTCATTCACCCATCATCATCTTCAGTTCTTCTTCTCAATCAAGCACATGCATATATGACAACGCCGAACTGAGCAACAAGATACATATTTGCGATTTCACTTCAAGAGATCAGTGCTTCAGCACAATCCGAGCAGATAGACTTGTAAAATAGGAAAAATTATGCAGCAAACCCTTGGAGTAACTTAATTAGGTCACCTATATGTTTATATACACCATATGAATAGCTCAAAGTTGAGCTAACAGGAAATAGAAAGCAATATATCTAACTCCTCATCATCCTCAGAGCCATGGCTTGGAGCTCCCCCAGTTCGTGCGGCGCCCTCCTCTTGGCGCAGTGCCTGGTCGTGCATCCATCCTCGTAGTCCATCTCCTCCTGCATCTGCGAGTAATATTCCATGCAGTCGACCGACCTCTTAAGCTGCACGGGCTGCGCGCTCGAACAAGAATGCACCGAGGGATTGCTGCCCGCGTCTGCTTGCCATTGATCCCGATAAGAAGGTCGCGACCCTGCGATGTTATGAGCGATCTGGGCCTTCACTTGCATCAGCTGCGCTTGGAGGATCGCTACCTGCAGTTAAGCACAAACAGGAGATCGTACGTCTAATCGTAGTTGCAACGTAACCTGCATGGGAAGTATCAGATGAAGAACAAGGAGTTAATTCACTACCTGCTGTTGGAGAGCGAAGATGTGTGCAACGCATCCATAGACGGGGTCCCTGAGCCTGGCTTGAGCCTCGTAGGCGATGGTGACGACGGCCTCGCACCGGTCGCTGGCAGGAACGTGCAGCAGGAGCTTCGACACATTGCTGGCCCCGAATATTTTGTGGATGGCAGCGAACTGGCTATGCGCCTGGTCGAAGCAAAAGTAGGGGGCGAAGATGCAGTCGGACGCGCACTTCCTGCGCAGGAACTTGCATGCACCGCATGGTGATCCAGAACCGGAGGCCATAAGTGATATACCAAGAGGTAGTCAAGGGCAAACGCTAAGGTTGATAGTTGCAGAGATGTAGGGGGTGGTGAAAGGGCTGAAGGGGGAAGCAAACGCTGCGTTGGAAAGATGAGCTTTGTGGCGTCTTTATAGACGGGAGTTGAGAGAGGGAGAGACATGGAAGGTATGGGTGTAGGGTTTTAGGGGAGCAGCTATTAATGGCCTATTAAAGATGGGATGACTTCTTTGTGAACTTTTCTCAAGGTGTGTGAGAGGTTTTTTAATATTGAGGTTTTTGTGGGCGAGTAGTTTATTAGAGTGCAGATGAAGTGAAAGCAGTTTTAAATTATACATTCTCCGCCGGACGCCGCACTTTGTGACTCTCTAAATTAATTTTGTTTGTTCTCTTCTTTCTAACTTGTTTTCAGGTTCAGCCTACCTTCATCTGAAGGCCCAGTGTTGTTCAGCTGTTTCCGACTGCTAAGTAAATTTCCTGAAATATATTGATGCGGACCAACAATTCCGTCGCCGGACCGTCGCTAATAGCGAAAATTCGAAGGCGTGATAACGACACGGAAGGAAACAAAACAAAATTTTATTTGATTTTAGATAATAATAAGCACGACTTATCGGTGGAGAACTCGAAAGTTATATTGTCGTTATTAGCTAATAACAATAGAACTAGCTACAACGTAACGATAATATTTTAGCTTTCACTAAGTGTTATTTTTTAAAAACATAAATGTGAACTTAACGACTTCTTAACGATAGAGCAACTATGATGCTTGGCAGTCCTAATTCCCGTGCACTAAAATCGCCCCTTCTTTTTTTTCCTTTCTCGTTTTCTTTCATACGCCCCTTGTACTCGCTGTCGATATCTACCATCGTCCCTTGCCGCTTACAAGCACGCCGCCTACAAGTACCGTCGTTGCCACCTTAATTTCCTGCATCACTAGCGCCCTCCTCAATGTGAGGAGGGCACCAGCCCTCCTCGTCGTACAAAGTCATGGACGGTGTGTTCTATTATGTTGTGAATGTCTCTCATTAATGTTGCTTAATCTTTGATTAATGGTTGTGTACTCGTGGTATGCTTTTTTGTTTTATTATGTTTGGGTAATGTAGGATAATTTTCTCATATTTAATCATGTTTCGTTCAAAATTTATGTAGTAAAATGAGACCTGAATGAAGTTAGATTTTTCGATGGAAATATGATAATGGTAATACTCATGAAGATTTTAATAATAAAGTTGATGAATTATTGAGATTTACATATGAAGAACGAGGTGTATCAGATTCTCTTGGTCGCGTTGACCATATACGAATTATAAGAATAAAAAATTAAAATTAAGATACTACGTCGAGATGGATTTATGTCGGAAGGATTTTTTTTGTGGATTACCTGAATTAGACATTGCATAGTGGAGAATATTGGAAAGATGAAAGTTCAAGTAATCAAGTCAATTGTGTTGATTCTTCGACAAATTTCTACATTGATGTGGTGCGAGATGCGAAAATTGGTGTTACATTTATCGAGATCATGAATAAAGAGAAGAAACTCCTAATGTGTATACGTCAAAATTTTATAATATTCTTATAAATGCATATGATGAGCCGCTTTAAAATGGTTGCATGCAACAAAGTATATTATCTTTTATTTCATAATTGATGAATCTAAAGTCTGAATATAATATGAGTAAAAAGTGCTTTGACAGAATGATTTATATTATCAAAAGTATGTTGTATTCCTCTGAAAAAATTTCTGAAATATTATTTATTACAAATGCAAGAGAATGATAAGTGAATTTGGATCAGGGTACTAGAAGATTGATACTTATCGCAATTATTGCATGTTGTATTACAAGGATCATGGTAAATTAGCAAGTTGTTATATATGCTGTGAGTCTAGTTTCAAACAAAATTCAAATTTTAATAGTAATTAAAGAGATATTTTTATTGCAATATTCGGATATTTTCAATCATCCCAAGATTGCAATGCTTGTTTTTATCCAAAAATATTGCACACCTTATGTGATTACATGCAGAATAAACGCAAAGTGATCCATCAATTATGATACATCCTTTAGATGTAGAAACGTAGATATATTTTGACACATGTCATCATAATTTTGCTGCAAAGATTCGTAATGTAAGATTAGATATTTGCATTGATGATTGCAATTCATTTGGGGGCTCAATAATATCATATTCATATTGACTTTATTTTTACTCCTTATAATCTACCACCAAGTATGTACATGCATAGGGGACACATATTTTTTACTTGCATTATTCATGGTCCGAAGTTGTCGAGCAAGAGTATAGATGTGTATCCCATACCTCTTATTGACGAATTAAAATTATTATAGGAGGATGAAGTTTTGACATATCACAGTTCAAAAAATAAAACTTTATAATGATAGCAGCACTATTGTGGACGATTAATGATTTTCCTGCATATGAAATGATAAGTGGATGAAACACTTAAGCGAAACTTGCATTTCCACTTTGTGGAAAAAACATATGAAATGAAAATATGTTTGATGCATGCAAAAATATACATATTACATGCATCTATTTTATATTATTTTTTTAATATTTTATATTATTTCAGTTATTTCAGTTGATACTCCATTCATGAGTCAGATTCTACCTAAGTGCTATATACAGTTAATTTTTAGGAAAATCACATCAATTTAGGACAAATACTCGAGGAAGGAGATTTAGCCAACTTCTCTCGGAAATAATGAAGCAAAACAGGCCATGTTATAGAAAAACGGCCCGTGTTCGACTCGTGTTTATGGAGCCCTTCTCCCGTCAAGCCAAAATGTGTTCAATCAAAACAACTAGTGTTCAACATTGAAGAAAAGTCATCCGCGTTCACACCATTTTGGATCAAAACGAACACCATCGACGTCCCAGATTGCGCCATGTGTCATCATCACAGAGAATCACCAATCGTGTGCAAAGTCGTGTTGGATTCAAACTCTAAAATCTGCCAAAACGGGTTGTGTTGACCCAAAACGGGCCGTGTTGTCCACTGTATATGTTGGTTCGCCCGATCCGATGGCTCACATCAATTCTTATTCGACTCAAACTCTTTCCAATCGTGTGATGTCAGGCCTTACCTCCGAATTTCACCTATAAATAGACCTCCATACATCAAACCTAGGATCTCTGATAGCTCTGATCTCTAACAACATATTTCTCACAAGACAGAATAGAATAAGAGAACTCCTCATATTTTTCAGATTTCTGAAGAGCTGAGAAGCCATCTTTGGAAGAGAAGCCTTGGAGCGGGATTGAAGATCTAGAAGCAAACATGATTCTGCATATCTGTTTGTTTTTAATCATCATTAATTTGCAATAATGATTCAAGACTACTCATTCTCATTATTGATAATTTGTTTTCCATAATCGCCTTATGAAAAATTTTGATTACGTCGCATGAAATGCTCGATCAACAAAAATATTCGATGACAATCAAACCAACATATTTTTCTATCACATTTCTGATGCGAAAAATCACACGCTAAAACTTCAGCAAGTATACTGGTCGCACAAGTAATAAAATGATGAGAAGAGTGTCGAACCCACGAGGATTGATGAATTTTAAAATCTAAAATTTTATCTTGAAATCTGATTTAAGATTTGCAATGAATTTAGAAAGAGATAAGATAAGATAGAAAATAAGAAGAAAAGATAAAAGATAAAATATAAAAGAAAAGATTTAAAAGATAAAAAGATTTAGTTTGTTAGGATTAAAATTTTGTTTCACCAATATTATCTTTTATATCAATTCAATTAAAGTGTTTGAATATTAGATGGTGGAAGAATTGATTTAAATGTATAAGACTCCGGAAACGGATGACTTAACTATCTTAATCTTAAATTAAATCAGAAGTACGTGAAAACGTTAAAACTAAAATTAATTTAAATTAAAATGCAATAAAATCTAATCCTAAATTGCTAGGCCTCTCTCGAATGAATAGCAACCCACAACTTATGAATTCTGAAAACAGATAGACATAAATCTTTTAACTAAAAATCCAAACACTTGAAAACGGCCGAACAAAAATATGTCAGGAAAACGGCCCACGTCGCGTCCGAAACGGACTGCGTCCGGGCAGATGAAAACACGGTGAAAACGATGACGAAGAGGTGAAAACGGTCCGTGTTAGACGAACACGATCCGTTTTATCTCGCCGGAAAATGCAAGTCACAGAAATTCGAGAAAAAATAATTAAGAGTAAATTATAAACTGTATCTTTCGATTAAAGTTAATAAAATACTCAATAAATTTAAAAAATATTAAATCACAGACTAAATAAGGTTTAACAGAAATTATTACTAACAAAGATGATTCTAAGCCTTAAATCACCTTTGGAAACTTTTTTACCTAAACTATATTGGGGACATTCACTGAATTAGCATATTCTTTAAAAAAATGTGCGCCTGCAGCATATGGAAAGATAATATGATACATGTGACACCATCAATTACAATTACCTTATGCAAAACGGAAAAAATATTTCTACCATCATTCTTTGATGTCATGGAGTATTTGGTCGTCCACCTCGCTTATGAGGCAAAGGTAGCAATCATAGTACAATTTCGATGAATGTATTCATTTGATATGTGCATGTTGTACCCAAAGAAGAAAGTAAAATTGAAGGATCTTATGCGAAGTATACTTTTATGAAGAAGTTTTTAATTTCACATCATTGTACTTTGAATATAAAATTCAAATAGCATGAACCCAAGTTCTACGAAATGGCGATTGTGGAGAAGATACCAATAAAGAGGGCTTATTCATTTTTAAGTTTCCAGCACATCCGATTGGAAGAACACAAATTTATGTTGAACGACGATGATTTATTGATTGCAAAAAGTTATGTACTCGTCAATACTTTGAAAGTTGAGCCTTATCCAAAGTAAGAATCTTTACTGAAGATTAGTTTCTATTAGATAAAAGATATCACAATTATTATATTTCATTTCTCTTTGTATAAGAAATTCAAAGATTTTCAAAGACAATTGGATTGTAATATGATGGATGATAATTTTTTGCAACTTCGAAATGAACAATTGTTTAGTTGACTTAAGAAGCAAGTGCATAATGGATAAATGACAAATAAAAACATTAGGAATTTGAGTGGATAAAAGTGTTAACTTATAACGATATCATCGTCAATGGTTATAAATTTCACACTAAAGAATATGACAGAAAGAAATCTACGATGAATAGTAACATTTTTGTTCAAGATTGTTTATATGGAAAAAAATGAGTTGGATTATTATGGCGTCGAGCAAATTATCTATTTATCATACTTTAGAGATATGAATGTTTTCATATTGCATTGTCATTTGTTTGATCCATAAAATGGTATTAAAGTTGATCACACTTATGAATTGGTCGATGTGAAATGTAAATCAATGCTTAATTCCAATGAACCATTCATTCTACCTAAGCAAGCACAACAAGTTTACTATATGAAATATCATTTAACTAAAAGGAGTGCTAACAAGTGGTGGACAACATGCAAAGTAAAGAATAAATTATTCGTTGAGGAAAAGATGAACATTGAAGGTACTATATTTGATAGAATACTATATGTCGATTATTATCAAACTGACCAAATCACGGGAGTAACAAATTTAGCCCACAGCTATGAAGTAACGACATTGTTTGACAGAAATGATCATATGAAAGAAGTTAATATTAATGTTATGTGTCGTCCTCTTGAAGTTGAAGATGAACAATTTATAATTGGTAATGATACCACTGATGATGAGATTGATGAGACTAATGAAGAAATATGAATCATTTTCAAGCTCTTGAACAAATTATGGTCCTAACAAATGCTTATATTTTTCATTAATATAAAAATCTTAAGAATTGAACTTTCAGTTATTTTCTATATGTTTTGACATGTTATGAATAATATTTCTTATAGGCTATTAGAGGTTATGGCTCCTCTGATTGTGGGAGCGGCACAAGTCATGGCCACTTGAGGAGGATGAGCCTGTGATTCCTCTCGACTCTCACACAAGTAATAGTTGCTCTTCATTAACATTTATTTGCTAACATTTATTTCAAACAACCGATATGTTGGGTCTTCATCATCACAACAAAATTTTTGCAACGTCATACCATCTATCGGGGTTATGGTGGATGATAAGAATAATTTGTGAGCCAATAATATATAGTTTATTAAAAATAATATTTTCTTAATGTATGAATATAAAATTACATGTTGAAATAAATTTATGTGTGCTTTCATCCCAGGATGTATTCACCGTGACATCAGCAAGTTCGTTCTTTAGAGGCTTTCGATAAACTGTGCTCATTGGAAGGGTATTATATTGTCTTATCGGGATCAGATGTATAATGCATTTAAGGTAAACTATTTTATTTTCATTTGAAATTGGTTTACAGAATAATAACAACTTATTTTTCATACCAAGTATAAAAATAGGAGGAAGGTTTTCAATATTATAGCTTCTACTCACGTCAAAAGAGTCTTATTCAACTACCGATGCAAGACTTGCCATCGATGACAACATTCTTGAAGCAAATGACAAGCATACTCCACATATTTCAAAAGAAGTTTGTTCTTATCTTTACGAAATTTGATAAGTAATATTTGGATTAGATTTATATTTTCTAACACTTATTATTTTGCATATAGGGTGTCACTCAAATATCAGAAAAAGTCAACAACTAACAAAAATAATAGATTGTCTAAGCGAGATGTGTCACACCATTACGGAGGCTCTATTGGGTTCATAGAGCATAAATGAAATATGGTAATTTTCAAATTATTATAATTTTGAATCTTATCATAAAATATTTCAAGTAAATTGTCTAATATTTTAAAAGTTTAATTGGTGTAGGAGTTGGCGAGTGGTAGCAAAGTTTATTTCGGAACGGTGTACAAAGAAGTTTACACCAATAAGAAGACCAACCAATTCGTCTCGGAGCAAGCAAAATAAATTGCGGTATATTTTCTAAAAACTCATTTCAAATATTTATCTTTATGTTTTTGATATGAAATTAACTATTTCCATTGGCGATAATCATATGATTTACTTATGGCGGAGAAGTATGGTGATAATATCGACGAATGCCTCAAAGTCGACAGGATGTATGGAAAGAAGTTGCAAGACTTACTAAGGAGGGTCGACTTAATGGGTTAGGTAAATTGAGTTTGGAAGCGAGTGCTTCTTTTGTCGCTGATCCTTCGTGCAGTTTGGTCGGCCCATCCGCCCCTACGACTATAGCTGAAAATCTGAGATGATGAACCTTGTGGGAGAGATTGTGGATGATAGATTTAGCCACTATTATTGGAGGTCCTGATCGAGTTTGATTCGCGACCGATCTACTCCTCGCACTCCTCCATTTGACGATTAGACTCTTTGTGTTTAATATGTAAACTTTTTATCCTAACTTGTGTTGTGTTAATGTAAAATTTGTATTGTGATACTTTGATGTGATTGGATTATTAAAACTTTTATTTAGCATATTTATTGTGTTGTGCATGGATGAGAATATATGTTGGATGTGACGATATATATTGAATATAAGGTTTTATATACAAATTGATTTATTTTTTTCATTGATTTTGTAATTAGAGGCAGAATGACGACACTGTAGCGACAACTTAGGGATTGTGATTTTTAAAAGTAAAATAGTTTAGTTCGATAGTTTGTGACTATGTAACGGCGATATGTAATAAGTTAGTGACAATTGTTGACGAAGTGGCGACAGACTATCAATGATTTTAGTGACGAATTAGCGACAACTCATCAACGTCGCAGAGACGAAAAGTCTTTTTTTTAAAAGACATGGAAACATAACAAGGGAACGACAACACAGCGACGATTTAGCGACAAGTTATCGACGATAGCAATGATGGTGACCTACCATCCCTTATAGTGACTAAGATTTAATGATAATTTTTTATTGTCGTAAGGTTGTCGTTAATCCGTCTATATTTTTTTATCGGCGAATTAGCGACGGCTTGACAGCATTAACATTTGTTGCTAAACCATGTTATTCTTACAGTATGATTCTTATGACATTGTGCAATGTCTTTTTTCTTTACCTGCTTGGTATCTCGATGTCCAAGAATACTAGCATATGACCAATCCTTAATCGCGACAAAGAGCTGGTATTCCTCTGACCAAGTTGATGACTCCAAAAATTAAACTCAGACTATTAGCTCCAATCCACCCTCAATTAAACTTAGGTTGACATTATGCAATGTCCTTTGAGCTTCCTTTTAACCCCCACAAACCAAGTGATCTATCAAGGGAAACATTTGTCTAGCTTTAGATGACTTAAATTTTTGTACTGTTCTACTAGAAGGTGTTAGCTTGATTGCTCGAGTATAACTGGCTTGATTCCTGCCGCCATTTGAGAACTATGGTATCTAATCGAAGGGCTCCTTGTCTACCATAATTTCGTGAAGCAAAGTAAACTTGTGCTATTTCATCGGTATTGACTGTTATCATTTGTTATTCAGATTTAACTGGATATGCCATTAGGTGAAACTATTTTTAAAATAAAATTTAAAGTCAAATATATATATTTCTGATTATTACATTATCAACGTTGTACAAAATGGAACAATGCAGGAACGAGACTCAATAAAGGGCTAAACAGCATGACGAGAAACCCCAAAAGGCAGGAGAGATTGTGGGTCTTCAAGTGCACATGATTGCAAACAAAAGGTTCCAAGAATTGGGAGTTTCGAAAGAGCTGAACGAACAACACTTTCTTACTTCCGATACTTCATAGATAGGCTCCGTTGAACGATTAGTAATTTAAGATAAACACATTATGGTGACACACATGTACGAGAATGGTCTCAACAATTGCCGTTTTGACATAATGATGATGCGATCATGAAGGCATCCTCATACAATCTTTGTGAAGATACCAAAATCGCTAACCAAGCCACTGTTGAGCCCGGCGATCACCCCCGCTGCCAACAGCACGTCGGATGCTGATCTTCTCATTGGCATACTTTTCCTGGAGCCACTCAAAACCATTCATATCGAGTTTACCGGTCACAGATTTCCCTTGCTTCCTCCTGATGTGTTGTTCCTTTATTGAAATCCAAAGTTTCTCAATCGCATCTCTTTGGCGTGCAGTGAATCTGCTTAAGTTGTCGAAAGCATGCTTGACTAGTATATCAATTACAGTTTGGGCCCTGGGGCAATAAAGAAAACAGGACAAGCTGCATTCAGTTTACCATTTAGCATAGTATCAAATGAATCAACAATGAGAAAAAAAGAAAAGAAAAACGATTAATGAACAATACTCAGGTAGCCTAACCATGGTATTTTATAACGGCGTGCAGCGGTATCTAGACATAACAATAGAACCTCTCTTTGGGACTTGATAAAACTCTTATACTCTTCTTCTTCAGCCTTTCGGTTTGAGGCAGCTACTTCTTTTTCACTTGCTCTTCCTTCTTTCTTAGATCCATCTGGAAGGAGTGCATCCAATCCGAAAGGATCAAATATCTCATCCTTTCTCTCTGAATCAGTGACCGATGAAGCTGTACCATCTTCAGTTCTATCTTCGCCAACAGCCTTATTTTCAACTAATGCCAGTGCTGCTGCTTCATCTTTATCATCATCTGTCGTAGCCATAGGAAGAACAGAAATGCTTTCTTTGATCTTTGTTGCTGCCTTTGAGAACTGAAATATTACATGCAATTGTCAATCAATTATTCAAGCCAAGCACTAAAAGAAACGGTGTAGTTTCTTTTCTTGAATAATTGACTGCCCTTGTATTAAATGCATCAACCTACTGCACTCACTGTGCACTCCTAAACTATCTAAGTTCAAGACTAATAGCAAGAAATTTAAGACATTATACTCTACATAATACGATACCTAATTCAAAACAATGTCAAAACAAATTAGGAGTGAAGGGATGAAACAAATCATATTCAAACTGCCACTTAGAGACTAAACAACTGATATTCAATCTTTGAGCAAAGGTTATGTTATTCTATATCTTGTATTCATCAAAAATAATAAAAATGAGATGGTCAGTGCATGAGACCTATCTGACTTTTTGAATTTCCTATCACTTGTTGCCAACAGTAACAAGCTGTCATCGGTATAGAGATCATGCATCATTGACTCCCAACAGTAACATAATATTTATCTAAAGTAAAAAAAAAAAGTTATCCGTACCACAAAGCTGTCATCAGTATAGAGATCATTTGCCACAATAGCACGCAGTGTCCATGTTGCCAGCTGATTCTTCTGCTGTTTATCGAAGCACTGGCACATGATAACAATACTTAAAGTTAGGTAAACAATCCATTATCACAATATTGCCTAAATAAATGATAACGACAGGAACCAGGCTAAGAACACCAAAACCAAATATGACATCCATAATGTACCACTTTCATATGTCATGCATTACCCTACGCATTTGACTTCAACGTATAATCACATGGATGGCTGCATTTATGACTAGAAATCTAACCTCTGAAACATCTTGAACTGCTGAGAATAGGGCATGATAATCTGCTCTTATTGAGGTTTCATTACAAGTTGATGGTGAGGACATTGCAGCTTCAAGTATAGCAAAGAACTGATCAATAGTTCCTGACTTGATACTTCCAGCTTGGATCAATTGCACAGCAAGTTTTGACGCCTTGCTGAACTTTGAAGGATTTTTTATATGTGAGGCTATTTTTTGCATGGCATCAATGACCTGCTTTTCTGTAGCATCAACACTTGTTTTGAACCTCAAACGCTTCTGGGTTGCTGCAAAATTTGTTGGAGTGTGGTAGAAAGTTTCAATATCAGAACTAAGAGTAATCACTGAATTATTAACATTCAAAAGAATAAATTTACCATAAGATAATCATCAAGCATTGACCCAACTACTGATGGTTTATTGTAATTGATCTTTATTCACCAAAGTTTCCTAGTAAGGAGAACCAAAAACCAGAGTAACCAATGAAAATTTCTGAAGGTAAAAGTTTGACATTTTAAGTGTAGTATGTCATGATCACAATATTAATGCACGTGGGTAAGTTTCAACGGATAGTCAGTACCTTAACACATCACTTAGAAATATCTATATTGGGTTTAAGAATGAAGGACAAAAAATTCATTTGATATGCTAAGATTTCTATGAGGAGCATTAAATAAGTTCTAGTTGTATCACATGGCCTTGGCAAGGACATCGGTAGTTTCAAGATCCATGTTTTCTGCTCATACAATGGTTGCAAATAGGAGGCGAACTGGTTATATATTATATGTAACCATGAGAAAAGTAGATATGTTGTAATCCTCCAGGTAATTTAACACAAGTATTATACAGCAATAATATTGGTCAGGAATTTTCCAATTTGGAAAAGCATCTATGAGCTTATGTAACAGAGTGTCTTTCAAGTAGATTTTAGGCTGATTTGAAAAATCAAGATTGAAGGTTTAAATTTGGAGGGAAATCCAGCAAATGGGCTGTAGTTGAAGGATGTTGTTCGTCTCTGTCATACAGCCACTGATCTGACATGCTATTAATACAAACAACACAAAACGATTCGTCAGGAATTCTGAAATCCTCACGAGTAATGATCACATAAATAAATCAGTTGGATTCAAATCTGATCTTTTATTGAATAACTTATGATCCTTCTCTAGGTTTTTAAGGAACCCAAAACAACAGAAAACTCTGAATAGATATCAAAGAAAAATTCTGCAAGCAACCATCAACTAAGATTCCCAAACAAACTGTGATGCCAATCTCCTATGAATCTGAAACACTACGAAGATACTATTCCTGAATTAAATGTTTGACATAAGCATGGCTATTACTGTCCTACATCATGAACTTAAGAACATGATATCAATTCTTGCAAACAAATGGGAACTAATGAAACTTGGTTTCTCCAGGCTTATTAACTATTTAAACTTTCCTAATAATCAATATATTCCTTTACAAGACAGTATAAAGTTACTCCGATTGATAATACTAAATATAAGCTCCACATTATTATGGAGAAGCCTAGTTTCCTACAAAGATGAAGTTTGACATCATGAGGCTCATAAGCTCATCTTTCAAAGTATAACAAATTAACAACTAAGATGAATTTAGTGATTAGCCAATATATTGTGCACAAACAAAATGATACAACAATTAGCATCAAGATGTCATTTCTTGAGCTAAGGGTACACAAACTGCTGCATAGTGATATTTGCACCACAGATATTGAGCTAAGGTCAGATTGTTGGCTCTTTTGGCGCCTTAAAATTCCTATGCGGATTCGATTATTTGCATAGTTCTTGAGAAGAAATCGGCTACTCACTCAGAGTTAATGGGCTCTGAAGGGGAACACCGATTGTGCTTTTTGTGAAGACCCCATGGAGGATATAAAATCACCTTTTTTTTTAGATGTCCAATAGTGAGAACTGAGAAGGGATTGACGGGAGGCAGGATGTGGCTGGTTAGACGTGAGTTCACCAACAGATTTTTGGTTTCCTTTCAGACACGGCAGACATGACCAACATATTCAAACTTACATATCAAGAGGACATTGTGCTATTCCCTTTGCTTTTTTGTGGTCCATATCATGTGTCATTGCAATGGATGAATATTTAAAGGAGAATGGTGTTACGTTGAAATTATTATATTGGCAGCTAGAACTTTGGTGAGGGATTGGGCGCTGACGTGATTTCTTTGTTTGTAACATTTTGCTGTTTAAGCATCATTAATGGATAAAATATGGATGCGATCCTTTACCTTCTAAAAAGTTGATAATATTGCTAGAGATAAGACAGACCAAACTATCTTAGCAGATTCGTGATAACAAACCGAATAGTGAGAAACTATCCAACAAACAATTCAACTTATTATTGCAGTAACAAGAAACGTTTATATTCTTGACTCTTTGAGCTCCAAAGGTCTAACCACAACATAATTCTACTTTTCAATTCCATGTATTTATCATCTAATTTTGTATATTCCTTCTCATTCAGAAAATTATCTTCACTTTAATCTACTCTACAAAGATGCATGAAGCATTTGATAGGACCCAAATTAATTCCAATTAATCGGTATTCCCTTCAATAACGAAGCTTAACGAGTATGCAATCAGCAGCAGTAAAGTTCCTAGAAAGTGAATCCACCAAAATAGAGAAAAGTATCAAAAAGTGGGATCACTCGCCTAAACGCTAACTACGTGGCATGATGAATGATCGAGTAGAAGAATTTATAGGTAAAAATACCTTTCAGAAAAAGTTCCAGGCAAAAACACAAACGAATTAGGCATAGAACAGGAGGAAACGGTGCCAATCAAAGATGATTCAAGAGTTAATCACATAGTGGCGCACCTTCCCCTTGAGAACTCGAGGGTTTGTCCCGTTTGAGGGCACTCTTGAGAACGGGCGCGGGGGCCGGCGGGGGCGCCGGCAACGGAGGGAGATCCCTACTGATGGAGGGTGTCGGAGGCCGCTCCGGCGATGGAGGCGCGGCCGAGGAAGGTGGAGGCAAACCCGCAAACAGGTCGTCCGCCATCTCTGACTGCTGCGGGGAAGCTTCAAAGGCTTTGCTGCATTTTTCCCCTTGCGGTCTCCCGCCGGTATAATTTATTGGTTCTTGAGGACTTAAAAATAAAAATAAAACTTTTTGTATTTACCGGGCAACATTAATTTAGTCAATAAGTCTATTATCTTGTTTAAGGAATATGTTGAAATAAATATTGTTTTTTTATGTTTGTTCTGAATTTTAGGAGGAAGCATACACATGTTATTCCATTTAAATATTGTTTAATAAAATCATTTATATTTTTAAATTAAGAAATAATTTCCATTTAAGATCTTATATTTTAAAGAGTTAAAACAAATGATTTGTTCAAAAAAAAATTATATTTTTGTTTTATGCTTTTAGAAAACAAAAAAAAGCTTTGGTATAATGTCTATTGCTAAATAAATATATTACTTAAATTATTTGATAAATATAATTAATAATAAATCATTTTGACATATTTAAAATATTATGCTATTTAATTTTCGAATATATCTTCAAAATATTTTATCATTAATTATTATTTGTGAGTTCGTTTATATCATGTGATTATTTTTATTATTTATTATTATTCTATTAATTATAAATTATTTAGTTAACTATTTATTCTATTATTTTTCATTAATATTAAAATAATTAAAAGAAAAAAGATATTTAATTTAAAATATATAAAGTAATTTGAATTATTTAAATAATTGTTTATATTTTTTAAAAAAATAAGTTTTACATTGTATTTACCAACTATTTTTATTAAATTTAATAATTAATTCAATACTGGACATTTAACCATTTAAAGCATTAGTATATGTGAAACAGAGCCGATAATTATTCTTCAGAAGCAGCTTATGACCCAACCTAACCATAACCGAGTGGAACTGGAGTCAATCCAACGCGATCACAAGCCGACTTGGATTATTCAAATTTGATCGAACGGAACATTATTTTAATTTCTAATTATTTTTTTTATCATTAAGTAGTTTTTATTATAATCATGAGTCATGATGACATGATCCGACTCACAAAAATGAAAAAAGAACAAAGATTTCAAGCGTACCTTAAAATACATAGATGGACTAGACATTATTAATTTAAGCTTTTGTTTCGTATTTATTGTAACTGTTTGGTTATTTATTGATGAAAATCATGTAACTGTTTGAATATTTATTGATGAAAATTATGTTTGAATAGTAACATAGGAAGATAGGAAAGTTAATTATTCATCTTTACAAAAATGGACTGAAAATAAAAAAGAACAAAAACCAATTTGGTGAAATTATCTTGAAGGGATCATTTCAAACAGTATAAAATACACACCCTCTTAAACCCTTATTAAAAATTCTCTCCAAGCAATTAAAGCCCCGTTTAACTCCTCATACTTTCATATAAAAAATGTTATTATTTCTTGTCTTTTTGTTGTGGACAATGTTCTCAGTATTCTTTTTTCCCTAATCGAAGCCTCTTCAATCCATGAATCATGCCGAAAGGTAAACTACTGGGTCACACTCATTTTCATTTTGCTACTAGAAATTGATGGTTTTTTCTTTAAAAAATTACGAATAAAACACAGGTTAGCGTAGAACCATTAAATCTTCACACTTTTGGTTAAAAGTCGACAAACCTTACAAGAGACAAAGATGTTATCATCTCGGATGTAATTGAAAGAAAAGTAGGATTTATCACGTCTACTGCCAATGGGTCTACCAACATTTATCATCGGAGAATACAGCCTTGAGCGGTGAGCCCATAAAAAAGAAGTTGAAAACATCGTTACACCTTACAAACGTCGCCGATAACGATATTAATGAGTAACACAAGCTTGTACAAAGTATAAATGAACGTGTCATCTATCATAGTTGCTGACGCCTTGAAACCTTGAAAGAAAATAAATAGAGAAGCTTTCAGATTTATCTGATTCGCAATTCAGTTCTGTTTCAGGAGAGGAGCTAATGCCCTTGCCAAAAGCATGAAACCAGACATATCCGCATGCAAACCTTGCTATCCTATTCGTTTAGTAAATTAATATGATCTCCTGGCTTGACGCACGCATCAAAAGGAAGACAGCAATCCAACCTCATTAATTAAACTTCGATTTGAGGTTTCGGTAAGAAGAGAAACTGAAAATAAATCATATGGGTCAATTTCTTCAACCAGGAAGACAATTATACATTTGACATAATGGCAACGGTTTCTTCAGTAGACTTACCTCAAAGGACATGCCAGATCTTTCGTATTCGAGCATGCTCAATGCAACTTCACAGCTCTGTGAAACTATGGGCTCGGGGTCCAATGAAAAATTCTTTAGAAGTGCTACACTCTCATTATCTGGAATCCATTGAGAGAGCATGAGGGGCATAAAATAATAAGTATTTATGCACATACAAAAAACGAACTGGGGAGTCATACAAGAGCTTTCTGTGTGCAAGGGAAGATGCACAAGATGCCTATAACATGATTTGGAAGAGTAAGATATTTTGTCCTATTAAATGCAACAAAGCCGGATCTTGCAAAGTACCTGCAATAGAACCAAGGGCTTCGGCGGCTTCATGTCTAACCATTGGATGCTCATTCACATTTCCAATAATCTCAGACAGCTTAGCAGAAGCAGCATTATTTTGCAATTGGCCCAAAACGTAAGCAACCTGCATAATTATTCACATACAAAAGAACCAGTCCAACTGTATTAGCGCATGATCGTAAATGAGGTAGCCAACAAAAATGCGCCTACATATTTAACAAAAAGGAAATTGGTTCCCACAAAAAATCATGCAATTTTATAATTGATTAATATGGACAATGAGATGGGAGTATGAATATTATCACGTAGTTGTTGAGGCCTGCAGTTAATTTGGCATAAAGTTAAAGAGGTTCCACCGAGATTCGAACTCGGGCTAATAGAAAACTTACTTTCCATTTAAAAAAACATAAGAGTACTCAGATTCAGCATGTGAAGATATCCAGCGAATAAAGATACATTGAACTGCTTACAATATATTGAATGGATTATATGCTTGACTGGAGGATGTAATATTTTGCAATTAAAAAGAGCTAGTCTAGTGATAAAGCATTCCGACTATGTTTTCATTTCTCCCCCAGATTACATGAGAATTGAACATGGACTGACCGCAGTAACAAACATAAAATGATGTTGATGTGCAGGAATGATGATGCCACTTTAGGATATTCTGTAAGCCCTCATTGTTGCAATTGTCCTCATCGCCAGTAGGTTAGTCTATGATGATTGTGAGGATCTTAGGGATAACAAAGTGAAGGGTAGTTAAGCAACCAACAAGACGGTATCCTATTCATGAGTGTTGTTGTTTCTGGTTGCTCTGGCTGCAGTTGTGGCATTTTTCTTCTCCCTTTTTTGGCAAGTTATTGCTCAACGGTAGCCAATGGAAGAAATGGTGCTAAGTTGACAAATAATGAATGTTAAATCACATGTAGAAAAACAATGCAAAATCAGGTTTCTAATGGATAACCTGGGTGATGTGTACCCAAGTAACCCAAAAAATTGGATAACCTTGGTGAAGGCTTATGGGCTAGAACATAGAAACTTCGTGGCCAAGAAGTTTGTACTTGGTTTTGCAGAAAGTTTTTCCGAAGCTTGGAAAAAGATATTGAAACTAATATGCCCAAGAAGTTTATTCTTCACTTTCTTCACAGGGGTAACAATGCTTTATTCTGGCTTAATAATAGCTGGTCTATTTCTTACAATAAGTTCTCTAGCGTCTTCACACATGAAAGTAGACTATAAAGACTGACTACATAAAGATAACAAATCTGTAGCTCCTACATTATCAGAATCCCAGTAAAAGGCTCAATCTGCAATAGTTTTCCCATCCTCTGTTACAGACATAGCTATTGCTCACTATCTAATCCTCACTGAAATAACATGAGAAATTTGCGAGTATAGTAGGCAAGTTAAAGTCAAGTGGCATAAAATAGTTTATTGCCCCTTCAAATTGTTTCTTCCCCAGGTTTCATTTTAAAGGCAGGGTTCCAAGAAGGACCATAATATGTGAAATTAGAAGATGCTAGGTGTGTACTATAACCTGGATCCTGAGACAAGAGGCCTAAGGAATCTGTGTGCTATGTAACCTGGAGCCCCCCATAAATGTAAACTGGAGTCAGAGATGATAAAACATCTAATCTATAAATGTCCATACTCCAACGCTATCTGAACTTATTGCTTGAATGCAGGTATGCAGTGGTTTTCCACTGCAGGCTAATAAACAAAGCTCTCAGAAACCCAATAAAAAACGCTACAAACAGAAGAGTGGAAGCTGTACCTTTATGTCCCATACCCACAATTCTTAGATATCCAATTAAATCATGGCATTGTGTACCTTCGTGATTTGTGCTTTAGGATATCTTTACTAACAGATACTTTGGCCCTTTAAATCCACTTTTTCAAGGCACTCCACTTAGCATCTTCAAAAAAATTGTATATTACTATTTTGTTATAGTCTGTTACCACTTGTTCCAGATTATTCTCTGATATAGAAAGTCGTTTGAGTATAAGCTTATACAAAATTTTGTTTTATAAATCGATTTTTTTTTCATTCGGAAAGAAAGGAAATTTTACATTAAAAAAACAGCAGATCTTTTATATTTTTCTTGGAGATTGATGGACCACCTTAAATCATATATACACTCAAGTCGTGCAACTGATAATGCGATAATTTTTTTGAGGGGCGTTCATGCAATAAATCTTTAGAGTGGAAACACAATTCCATGAACAAATAACTACAAGTCCGTAGTAAAGGAAAAAAATGTCAGACCTCATGCCGTAGGAGAGCACTCCCTGCACTTAATGACGAAATAATAGCACTAACAGCAACATCACTACCATCATTCCTCAATGCAAAGAGAGCAGCATATCTTTCATACATACCCTCGTTCTCGTTTAGGAGAATTTCCCTTTAACAAATGTGGAATAAAAGAATTAGCAAGTTAGATGAGAAGATAACTAAATATGCAAGCAGTTAACAAGTATTGTAATACCTGAGTTTATCTACTGAAGAATTAACAGATGCAGGCAAAGCTGGATCAACAGATAGGAAAGGAGATGCTTTTGCATTTTCATTGGCATTGTTGTTTTCTTGTTGCTCCTTAATCCGTCTCAGAGCTAGCTCACATGTCTCTTGCACCTCAGGAGCTGGATCATTTACCAAACTATCTTGTAGAACTGAAACACTGCTGTGCAGTCCAATTGCTCCAAGGGCTTCAGCAGCCTGGTAATCATTTCCTAGTGAGCAAAAAACGATAGTAAAAAAAAGGGCTAAAATAAGATGGTAAAGGGCATGACCTCATGACGCACAATTGGATGTAATGAAAGATCTTTAAGAACCGCCTCTAAGGCAGGAATAGCTTCAGGATCCTGCATCTGACCTAGAGCAAATGCGGCTTCATGCGCAAGCAAATTTGATGAATCCCTTGTGGCTGTGAAGAGACACAATTTGTGAATCCTTGTTTCAGGCAAATACTTCATCGCAAACATTTATGTCACAGTATCACTTAACAATGTAATTACCTTGTCACAATAGTCTGTATACATATGGAACAAAAAATTATGGCTTTGTGACAAGGGTCAAGGGACATCAACTAAATAAGCTAATGGTAGAAAAAGAAAGAATAAACATGAATAACTTCTTCATGAGGTGACAATCAGGAATCTCATAATGCAGTCTGAAACAATGGCTTCATATCTTTCATTTTTTTTCCTTGAAGTTATAGTTCATCTTATTTATGCACCCTCTCTGTCAGTCAGAGAGGACTTGGTGCATGGTCTTTGACCATTTTAGTTCGCCTTATTTCTGATTTTTATTTTTATTTTCATTTTTCCTTCTTGATACTTTTTTTTTTGAAACAGAGAAGGATATCCCCCAATTATGAATCATCCTACTTTATCGATTACATGAATCAGTAATACAAAAATGTGATACAACAAAGAATATGAAAGAGAAGTTAAAATACAAGTTTAACATTGCATTCCCACTCTTGAATCATACTTTTGGAAAACTTGCAGCAACTGCCCTCCTTGGAACAAGAAGTACTTGTTAGATTGAGTCCAAATAGCCCAAAGAAATGCAAGCTGCTCAGCCCTTCGAGATCCTTAAAACTGAATATCCAACTCTCGACCACAAAAATTTAAATGATCTCCAAAAATCTGAGACAGATCCTACATCAACCCAAACACGTCCTGCCTTGGCAAGTACCACAGCAACTCTACATCGAAAAACTAAAAGAAATCCTCCTCATACGCTCCACATAAAACACATACAGCATTAATATCTGAATCTCATTGCAATTTGTACACTTGTGTAGGAAGTCTCTACCGATGTAAAAGGCAACAAAAATACGAATACACAGAGGAATCATAACCTGCCAAATCAATCTACAATTTGTCATTAAGATGTCATCCTTCATTCTATCTCTAATGTCTAAAGATGAATAATATAAGATACCCAAACCAAAAAAAATGACAAGATGACCAAAACCACACCTCCTGCTGAGAAATACAGGGAGAAAATGATCCAAGTCATCCGAAGAGTAACACAAATTCTGCAATATGTTGATCAGATACTTCTGATAAAAAAGCAGGTATCCACCCCCAGGACCAGCACTTATGAACCCCGTTTGGTTGATGGAATAATATTGATGGATTAGAGTTTTGTAATCCAATGAATAGTCCCAAAATCTTAATCCACCTGGAGTAACCTTATTCTTGAGATCAGCTGGATTTAATTACTCTCTGCTTTTTGCACTGTAGATACATTAAGTGTTGTAGGGCCCACATAATAGAATAAGGGGTGTTTGGTTAAAACTTGGGGAATAAGACCTTAATCTTGGTCTTATTCGAGTGTCACCTTGGTCCATAAATACTGCATACGACCAAAGGAAATCCGTGGCTGATGGACCTGTGAAAGTCCAATCATCCTCCAAAAATAAGAAACAAGAGCCCGAACTAATTGTAGGAGCGAAAACAAACTTAACCCTAAGCATCAACATCACAACACCTTCTCCAAAAAAATGAACTACCCCTCTATAAAGATAGTTGAGACTACCAAGAAATAAAACACTCATAAGATGCAAAGAAAACCGAGCACCACAAGTAAAACTCATGATCCAACATACACTTAGCAAGAAGTACGTCGTTCATTCAACAAAGCACATGGACTCCAGTTTCACCCTTCGCAAGTGATCCAGAAAACTCACTCCAACCCACAATTTATTTATGTTATCTAGTTGGAGAACAAACATGTAGTTTCTTTCATATAAACTTCGATAATTTATGTTGCTGCATGTGATAATTCATTTGCTGAATAATTCTATTAGAGATCCGCGGAACAACTTCCTGGTTAAATATTGTTCAGGGTTACTGTTCCATACTTGAACAACCATTCTAATAGGAAACTCATATATCCTAAAACCAATTCACCAAATAGATGATAAATTTCAAGAGCATTCTGGCAGACATTATGCACTGGTTCCACAACAACCATCTAACAAGACAATAAATCGTTGCACAGAAAAAATTGAACCTTTCGCACTTGTAAAAAGAAATCCAAATCGAAAAGCGTACCACGAATGAGTGCCTCGCGAGGGCCAGCGCCGCGGAGGTTGCGGAGGGAGAAGAGAGCCCTGAAGCGCTCGGCGATTGGCTGGTCGTCGTCGAGGAGCCTCTCACAGAGGAACCTCTCCATCCTCGCAGAGGAATCGAAGGAGTTCTGGCAGCCCATCGCACTGCAGAGGGTAAGAAGCTGATGGGCTCTGCAGAGGGTAAGAAGCTGACAGCAGACCCGTAGGTGAACGGAGGAAAGCAAGACGCCGTGGTTTGGGCATCGCAGTGCATATATACGCGCCGCCTCGACGGGCGCCAGTTGTTTGCGAATATTCCTCGCTCAACGTCAATTGTACGCATGACCAATTGAACCAAACCAGTCAAGGGGTCGAGCCCTAGTGCAAAATTTATAAAAAAAATCATATTAATCATAAATATTTTAAATCAGGCTACGAATTTTTTTTATGATATATAAGGCACTAGTATAAAGGAAATTATTTAAGTTAAAGATTTAATTTAAAGGTCAATCTCAATTATGAAAAAAAGGGATATTAAAGGATGATGGCATAACCTTATTTAATTCCTAATTTTAAGACGAGGGATATAGTTTATTTCGAATTCATTAAATTCTATGTAACAAAAGTTAGTCATCTTTATTTCAATTTGACCCTTGCAAAAAGTCTTTTTAAAAATGTAACAATTTGAACATTTCTTATGTCACTGAATATTATCTCAAGAATAAGAACAAGTAAATTAGATTAATTTCATATATATATATATATATATA